>WNWK01004331.1:122500-142837 GCA_009830355.1 Cherax destructor | reverse complement strand
CTGCCACTTCAAGGTTGCTGGCTGCCACTTCAAGGCTGCTGCCTGCCACTTCAAGGCTGCTGTCTGCCACTTCAAGGTTGTTGGCTGCCACTTCGAGGTTGCTGGCTGCCACTTCAAGGTTGTTGGCTGCCACTTCAAGGTTGCTGCCTGCCACTTCAAGGTTGCTGGCTGCCACTTCAAGGTTGCTGCCTGCCACTTCAAGGTTGCTGGCTGCCACTTCAAGGTTGCTGGCTGCCACTTCAAGGTTGCTGGCTGCCACTTCAAGGTTGCTGCCTGCCACTTCTAGGCTGCTGCCTGCCACTTCAAGGTTGCTGGCTGCCACTTCAAGGCTGCTGCCTGCCACTTCTAGGCTGCTGCCTGCCACTTCAAGGTTGCTGGCTGCCACTTCAAGGTTGCTGGCTGCCACTTCAAGGTTGTTAGCTGCCACTTCAAGGCTGCTGCCTGCCACTTCTAGGCTGCTGCCTGCCACTTCAAGGTTGCTGCCTGCCACTTCAAGGTTGCTGCCTGCCACTTCAAGGTTGCTGCCTGCCACTTCAAGGTTGCTGCCTGCCACTTCAAGGTTGCTGCCTGCCACTTCAAGGATGCTGGCTGCCACTTCAAGGTTGCTGCCTGCCACTTCGTGGCCTGCCACTCAGGTTGCTGCCTGCCACTTCAAGGTTGCTGCCTGCCACTTCAAGGTTGCTGCCTGCCACTTCAAGGTTGCTGCCTGCCACTTCAAGGTTGCTGCCTGCCACTTCAAGGTTGCTGCCTGCCACTTCAAGGTTGCTGCCTGCATTCTGCTCAATGTTTCTTGATGCTTATAAATTCTGATTAACTTTAGGTACATTATTGTTATTGTTGTTATTTTTATTATTAATTTTTATTTTATTGCTCTAATGTTTTAACGGGATAAAGTTTTATCAATTTCTCTCTCTCTCTCTCTCTCTCTCTCTCTCTCTCTCTCTCTCTCTCTCTTCTGTGGTTTTGACCTGAGTGGCATCGGCATAATCTGATTGGTTTACCGTGTAAGGTGATTTGATCTAGTGGCTTGACGCTCCTTGAATGCTCCCCTGATTCTGCTCTATGGTATTGAAGCTCTGTGGTTTGAGTTCTGAACCTATTCTGTCCATCAGGTATTCACATAATAATACTCGCCTAATTGTGAATGCAGGGGTCGGGTCATAGCTCCTGGCCCCTCTCTTCACTGGTCGCTACTAGGTGTGTGTGTGTGTTTGTGTCTGTATAGTTATAACCTTAATTTTTAAAGTGGTGGCGGGGTAAGCCAGTGGAAGGTCTCGGCCAGATGACCAAAAGCTCTAGCTGTGGGTCATCATTTGACTTAAAATCCGCGTCTGGAAACATTTGTCCTGTTTCCTGACCAACTGTTTTTTTTATATATTACAAAGGTGAAGACTGAGACACTTATGCAACATATGGAAATCTTTATTAAGGAAACGTTTCGCCACACAGTGGCTTCATCAGTCCAATACAAAGTAGAAAGGTGTAAGGAGAGGAGGAGTTTGAGGTAATCAGTCCCTCGGCCTGGAGTCGATGTGTTTAGTACAATCTTATAGAAAGTGTACATACACTGAGGTACGTACACCTCTCAGTGTACATAGAGGTACGTACACCTCTCAGTGTACATACACAGAGGTACGTACACCTCTCAGTGTACGTACATGGAGGTACGTACACCTCTGTGTACATACACACAGGTACGTACACCTTTCAGTGTACATACATGGAGGTACGTACACCTCTCAGTGTACATACTCAGAGGTACGTACACCTCTCAGTGTACATACACAGAGGTACGTACACCTCTCAGTGTACATACACAGAGGTACGTACACCTCTCAGTGTACATACACAGAGGTACGTACACCTCTGTGTACATACATGGAGGTACGTACACGTCTCAGTGTACACAGTACATCGTGTGGTCACATGGCGTGTGGTTACGGTAGCGTAACAAGTGACTGTCAGCTGTCACTCTTAAGAGTTGCTGACAGCTGCACTTCACTCCTTGTATGACAGTTTGAAAAGTTATCTGTAATTCAACCATTTATCTACCATGATTGTTCTGGAACACTTGTCATTCTACCATGATTATTCTGGAACACTTGTCATTCTACCATGATTGTTCTGGAACACTTGTCATTCTACCATGATTGTTCTGGAACACTTTTCATTCTACCATGATTGTTCTGGAACACTTGTCATTCTACCATGATTGTTCTGGAACACTTGTCATTCTACCATGATTGTTCTGGAACACTTTTCATTCTACCATGATTGTTCTGGAACACTTGTCATTCTACCATGATTGTTCTGGAACACTTGTCATTCTACCATGATTGTTCTGGAAAACTTGTCATTCTACCATGATTGTTCTGGAACACTTGTCATTCTACCATGATTGTTCTGGAAAACTTGTCATTCTACCATGATTGTTCTGGAACAGTTGTCATTCTACCATGATTGTTCTGGAACACTTGTCATTCTACCATGATTGTTCTGGAACACTTGTCCTTCTACCATGATTGTTCTGGAACACTTGTCATTCTACCATGATTGTTCTGGAACACTTGTCATTCTACCATGATTGTTATGGAACACTTGTCATTCTACCATGATTGTTCTGGAACACTTGTCATTCTACCATGATTGTTCTGGAACACTTGTCATTCTACCATGTTTTTTTCTGGAACAGTTGTCATTGTACCATAGTTCTGGAACAGTTGTCATTCTACCATAGTTCTGGAACAGTTGTCATTCTACCATAATTCTGGAACAGTTGTCATTCTACCATGGTTGTCCTGGAACAGTTGTCATTCTACCATGGTTGTCCTGGAACAGTTGTCATTCAAGCATGATTGTCCTGGTACATTTGTCATTCAACCATGATTGTCCTGGTACAGTTGTCGTTCAACCATGATTGTCCTGGTACAGTTGTCATTCTACCATGACTGTCCTGGTACAGTTGTCATTCTACCATGACTGTCCTGGTACAGTTGTCATTCTACCATGACTGTCCTGGTACAGTTGTCATTCTACCATGACTGTCCTGGTACAGTTGTCATTCTACCATGCTTGTCCTGGAACAATTGTCATTCTACCATGGTTGTACTGGAACAATTGTCATTCTACCATGACTGTCCTGGTACAGTTATTCTACCATGGTTGTCCTGTACAGTTGTCATTCTACCATGGTTGTACTGGAACACTTGTCTGAACAAAATACTGAACCTGTTTCCATCATCCTGACATGGGGTTCACTAACCTCCACAAACCCCTCAGTGACGTAGGTTCAAATGTTCAAAACGGCTCTACCTGCCATCCTAGAACCCCAGCCGCTGAGACGTTCGGGTTTTCTGCTTCCCTGTGAATGTAACAGTCTAAAATAGACATTGTCTGTCACGCCTACAATAAAACTAGCCACTTCAGTGGAAAAAAAAATCTAAAAGAATATCTGAAATCTACAACGAAATTCTCAGTTTGGTTTTGGGAAGACAATCACCTGATTTTCCTAATGTTTATAATTTTCTTCTTGAAGCCAGAACGTTTTCAACGTTTGTGGGGCTGGAAACGTTTCTTTTCTTTTCTGTTGAGTGAAACGTTTGCTCAAATACGTCTTAATACGTCTTGGGAGGATTTCTTCTTGTCTTGTGGTAAGTGTTGTCGTTGGTGGGAGTAGAGAGGATGACTTTTATTTTGCAAATGTGGATTTAAATGAGGTATTGTACAGGCAGTGGTGACGTTAATGTTTGTGTAGGTGACGCATCCTGCGGGAGGGAGAGACAGACAGACACAGACTCAGACAGAAAGATAGCAGAGGATTTGACAACTGATACCAAGGCTATCTGCTCAGAACTGTCTCCTCCTTTCTAGATGTTTCGTGCAGAGATAGAAGAGACAGACTGGCAGACTGGCTCTCTCTCTCTCTCTCTCTCTCTGTCTCTCTGGCTTTTACCACCGTCTCACTCACATATATCTTCTGTTTTTCTTCCCCCTGCACTTGTGAATCATACGAGCATCTCCATAATTCATATCTCACTTTATCTCTCTCGCTTTCTCTCTCTCTCTCTCTCTCTCTCTCTCTCTCTCTCTCTCTCTCTCTCTTTGTCTTTGTTCTCCTGATTCGCTGTTTGTTGGTTTAAAGGCCTATTTATTTGTCATTGTATATGTTTTTTTTGTATTTTGTAGTTGTATTTATTTGTAGGTGTATTCATCTAATTTTTGTTGCAGGGGTCGAGTCATAGCTCCTGGCCCCGCTTCTTCACTGGCCGCCACTAGGTCCTCTCTTTGCTCCATGAGCTTTATCATATCTCATCTTAAAACTATGTATGGTTCCTGCCTCCACTACATCACTTTCCAGACTATTACACTTCCTGACAACTCTATGGCTGAAGAAATACTTCTTCACATCTTTGACTCATCTGAGTCTTCAACTTCCAGTTGTGACCCCTTGTTTCTGTGTCCCATCTCTGGAACATCCTGTCTTTATCCACCTTGTCAATTCCTCGCGGTATTTTATATGTAGTTAACATGTCTCCCCTATCCTTCCTGTCCTCTAGGGGTGTGTGTGTGTGTGTGTGTGTGTGTTAGTTACCATTTTGTTACCATTTTGTCCTAGGCACATGTCAATTAGACACTAGGCCTGTTGTATATATGTGTGTGTGTATGTGTATGTAAGGAAACACTTCGAAATGTTTCTGCCCCACGCATCATCCATATGATGCCTTGGTACAGTGATCAGCAGAAGTAGGATTTCACTGTCAACCAAGTCCTAAGCAATGCATTTCAGACATCCTCAGACAAGGGAATGAATCCTGCTGAATAAGGAATCCTAGTCACTTTTCCCAAGGATCAGAATCGCGTAATGTCTGGGATTTAGTTGTCAAGTGTCTTGCCCCCTCTGTTGCTGCTTTCACTGTTGTTGGGTGGAGTTGCTTGCCCTTTCCGTTGCTCTTTCAATGTTCCTGCATGTGAAGGCATTCTTCCGACCGTTTTTCAAGGAAAGATATATTGTAGTGCAAGGTTTTATTATTTCTCAGTGTATGCACACTGAGAAATGGCTTTAATCTCTGTTTTATGGATTACAGTATTCTTGACTAGTGAACAGATGACAGAAAGCTATACCGTAAGTCAATAATAATAATAATAATAATAATATAGTAATAGTAAATGATAATATATAATAGTAAGAGTAAATAATAATGATATAAGCATCGTATCTCTGGAAGCTGCCTATAATCCAGTCCAGAATTTAATATTCACGGTTGAGAGCTCTATAATGTAAAAATTATATGAGCACCCTCTTTATCTCCCTTCCCTTCCTCCCTTCCTTCCTCCCATTCTCTTCCCTCCTCAGTTTCCCCTCATTTTCTTCCCCTCCATTTCCCTCATTTTCTTCCCTCCCTTTCCCTCATTCTCTTCATTCCTCCTCAATCCTTCACTATCTCCACATCCTCTTCAATTTTATTCCCTTTCATTTCCTCTCATTTTCTCACCTCTTTCCTCTCCTCATATTTGTCTTCCCCTGTACATCTTTGCTTTCTCACTTCCTCACTCCTCATCTCTTAATACTTCCTATAATCCTCACCACCTCCTCCTCCCCCTCTTTAGCTTAATCTTCTTTTTTCCCTTTCCCCTTCTCCCTCTTCTACTTCTTTTTACTTCTCTTTTTTGGTCAGCAAAAAACGTCTTGATGAGGGTCTTAATTAGAGGATGACCGTTTATAGGCTCAGTGGAGGTGTATTACAGAGGTGAGGATACATTGTATTGGTCCCTCTAGTGAGGTAGTGGATTTCTGGTTCCTCTGGTGAGGTAGTGGATTTCTGGTTCCTCTGGTGAGGAAGTGGTGTTCTGGTTCCTCTGGTGAGGAGTGGTTTCTGGTTCCTCTGGTGAGGTAGTGGATTTCTGGTTCCTCTGGTGAGTAGTGATTTCTGGTTCCTCTGGTGAGGTAGTGGTTTCTGGTTCCTCTGGTGAGGTAGTGGATTTCTGGTTCCTCTGGTGAGGTAGTGGATTTCTGGTTCCTCTGGTGAGGTAGTGGATTTCTGGTTCCTCTGGTGAGGTAGTGGATTTCTGGTTCCTCTGGTGAGGTAGTGGATTTCTGGTTCCTCTGGTGAGGTAGTGATTTCTGGTTCCTCTGGTGAGGTAGTGGATTTCTGGTCCTCTGGTGAGGAAGTGTTTCTGGTTCCTCTGGTGAGGTAGTGGATTCTTTCCTTCGTATAATCTCCACCTCGTCCTCCTCTGTGAGCTTAATTTCTTTCCTCTTGTTTTCTTTCCTCTTCTAGTGTTTACTTTCTTGGTAGCAAAATCGTCTTGTGAGGGTCTTATTAGAGGATGATCCGTTTGTAGGTCAGTGGAGGTTTCTGAGGTGAGGTACATTGTTTGGTCCTCTAGTGAGGTAGTGGATTTCTGGTTCCTCTGGTAGAGGGGGTAGAGTGGATTTCTGGTTCCTCTGGTGAGGTAGTGGTGTTCTGGTTCCTCTGGTGAGGTAGTGGATTTCTGGTTCCTCTGGTGAGGTAGTGGATTTCTGGTTCCTCTGGTGAGGTAGTGGATTTCTGGTTCCTCTGGTGAGGTAGTGGACTTTCTGGGTTCCTCTGGTGAGGTAGTGGATTTCTGGTTCCTCTGGTGAGGTAGTGGATTTCTGGTTCCTCTGGTGAGGTAGTGGATTTCTGGTTCTCTGGTGAGGTGAGTGGATTTCTGGTTCCTCTGGTGAGGTAGTGGATTTCTGGTTCCTCTGGTGAGGTAGTGGATTTCTGGTTCCTCTGGTGAGGTAGTGGATTTCTGGTTCCTCTGGTGAGGTAGTGATTTCTGGTTCCTCTTGTGAGGTAGTGGATTTCTGGTTCCTCTGGTGAGGTAGTGGATTTCTGGTTCTTCTTGGTGAGGTAGTGGATTTCTGGTTCCTCTGGTGAGGTGAGTGGGATTTCTGGTTCCTCTGGTGAGGTAGTGGATTTCTGGTTCCTCTGGTGAGGAAGTGGTGTTCTGGTTCCTCTGGTGAGGTAGTGGATTTCTGGTTCCTCTGGTGAGGTAGTGGATTTCTGGTTCCTCTGGTGAGGTAGTGGATTTCTGGTTCCTCTGGTGAGGTAGTGGATTTCTGGTTCCTCTGGTGAGGTAGTGGATTTCTGGTTCCTCTGGTGAGGAAGTGGATTTCTGGTTCCTCTGGTGAGGTAGTGGATTTCTGGTTCCTCTGGTGAGGAAGTGGATTTCTGGTTCCTCTGGTGAGGAAGTGGTGTCTCTGGTTTCTGCTCTGGTGAGGTAGTGGATTTCTGGTTCTCTGGTGAGGTAGTGGATTTCTGGTTCCTCTGGTGAGGTAGTGGATTTCTGGTTCCTCTGGTGAGGTAGTGGATTTCTGGTTCCTCTGGTGAGGTAGTGGATTTCTGGTTCCTCTGGTGAGGAAGTGGATTTCTGGTCCCTCTGGTGAGGTAGTGGATTTCTGGTTCCTCTGGTGAGGTAGTGGATTTCTGGTTCTTCTGGTGAGGTAGTGGATTTCTGGTTCCTCTGGTGAGGTAGTGGATTTCTGGTTCCTCTGGTGAGGTAGTGGATTTCTGGTTCCTCTGGTGAGGTAGTGGATTTCTGGTCCCTCTGGTGAGGTAGTAGATTTCTTGTCCCTCTGGTGAGGTAGTGGATTTCTGGTTCCTCTGGTGAGGTAGTGGATTTCTGGTCCCTCTGGTGAGGTAGTGGATTTCTGGTTCTTCTGGTGAGGTAGTGGATTTCTGGTTCCTCTGGTGAGGAAGTGGATTTCTGGTTCCTCTGGTGAGTTAGTGGATTTCTGGTTCCTCTGGTGAGGTAGTGGATTTCTGGTTCCTCTGGTGAGGTAGTGGATTTCTGGTTCCTCTGGTGAGGTAGTGGATTTCTGGTTCCTCTGGTGAGGTAGTGGATTTCTGGTTCCTCTGGTGAGGAAGTGGATTTCTGGACCTTGTCGTGGGTGAGTGGATTTACCAGTGTGGATAACACGATTTTCTGCTGCCAGGCTTGTCCAGGTAGTGTCATTTCAGAGAAAGTGTCTGTGGGAAGTACGCACGGACAGTCACTTTTAAACGAACTAAAGTAACTTTGCCCTAAGTTAGATAGGAATGCAACTGAACTGAAAAATATTCCTGATCTTATATTCTCAAATAAAGATGATCTGGTACGGTAGATAGTGTTGTCAAACACATTAATCGCTGACAACAAGCAAAGGTACTACGGCTGCTGGTCCACCTGTATTTCTGTGTCAGTGAATACGGCAATTATACCAGATCCAAGCAGTCTTAGTGTCTGTTTTAACTGATTCACTTCAACGACAACTATATTTACTGAGAAGATATATGCTGGAGCCTTACTGAAATATGCTTGAAATGCAGCCTGATTAACCAGCGTACAGACCACTGCCTTGGTAGTTAGAGTTGAGTGGCGCTAAACACCTGCTCTAGACTCGAATCATTACGGGGAAAAGAATATGCAAGATTTGGAACCATTTTAGTACGGAAGGAAGGACTGTCATAGTATCGAGGGAAGGACCATCATAGTATCGAGAAAAGGACCATCATAGTACCGAGGGAAGGACCATCATAGTACCGAGGGAAGGACCATCATAGTACCGAGGGAAGGACCATCATAGTATCGAGAAAAGGACCATCATAGTACCGAGGGAAGGACCATCATAGTACCGAGGGAAGGACCATCATAGTACCGAGGGAAGGACCATCATAGTACCGAGGGAAGGGAGCAATACCAGGCCCGAGGCACTATTTTTTTCATGAACTTATCGGTGTTAAATGGAAAAATGGTTATTATAGTGATACCTCGCATATCCGGCCTGCTATTATCCGAACCTCGCCAATATCCGAACAGACCCTGGAAAAGGGGAAATTTTTTAAATTATTACCGAAACATCCGAACAGCCTTTCGGGTGTTTTCTGCCGCCTCAAAAACTGGAAAAAGTGCCGAAAGAAAAGTGTTGAAGCCACAGAGCTTGGCACTGGATCAGTGCGTGATGGAGTATACCTGGAGAGGGTTTCGGGGGTCAACGCCCCCGCGGCTTGGTCTGAGACCAGGCCTCGTGGTGGATCAGGGTCTGATCAACCAGGCTGTTATTCGAGCCCAGAGTGTCTGGTTCCACCGCCAGGCGACGTTGGACTCGTTTTTTTAAACCTACGACGCCGTCGCCGATGACGATATGACGGTACGGATGCGCATTTTTTTCCCTCACGTATCCGGAAACTCCGCGTTTCCGAACCGGTATCGGCCCGTATGGTTCGGATATGAGAGGTATCACTGTTTATCATTATTTTTTCAAAGAAAGGTAAGCCAGCAGAAGGCCTCGATCAAATGACTAAAAGCTCCAGCTGTGGGTCATCATATGACCGAGACCCGAGTCAGGAAACACTTGTTTCCTGACAAACCTTACCTAACCTGACATTGAGTAGATGTTCCTTTTTGTACTAGCAGAAGTAATAGCAGCAATAGAAGTAATAACATAACAGTAGAAGTAATAGCAGTAATAGAAGTAATAACAGAAATAACAGCAGAAGTAATAGCAATAATAGAAGTAACAGCAGAAGTAATAGCAGCAATAGAAATAATTTAAAAAGTAACAGCAATCATTGCAAATCAAAGGTTTTTTTAATATGTAGAGAAAAATCTTTCAAAGACAAACCATCGGAACAAGACAATAACTACGAGAAAATTGCAACAAAATAATTGCAACAAGACAATCCATAATTGCAACAAGACAATCCATAATTGCAACAAGACAATCCATAATTGCAACAAGACAATCCATAAATGCAACAAGACAATCCATAAATGCAACAAGACAATCCATAAATGCAACAAGACAATCCATAAATGCAACAAGACAATCCATAAATGCAACAAGACAATCCATAAATGCAACAAGACAATCCATAAATGCAACAAGACAATCCATAAATGCAACAAGACCATCCATAAATGCAACAAGACCATCCATAAAGGCAACAAGACAATCCATAAAGGCAACAAGACAAGCCATTAAGGCAACAAGACAAGCCATAAATGCAACAAGACAAGCCATAAATGCAACAAGACAAGCCATAAATGCAACAAGACAAGCCATAAATGCAACAAGACAAACATTTTAAGCAAGACAATTGCAACAAGACAATTGCAACAAGACAATTGCAACAAGACACAATTGCAACAAGCCAAGCAATAGTTGCAACAATTAAAAATAGCAGCAACTAAAATAATCTGGGCACCAGCAGACCGGCCTCCCATGATCACATTCTCGCTGAAGCGCTAAACCCGTGTTGGCCCCACAACATCAGGGACATGGGAGAGAGTATCCCCAGTCCCTTGAATCAAAATGCAGGTGACCTCACACCGTCACCTGGGTACCTACTTCCAGGTGATCAGCGGTGATAGGTACCGGGAGGCGCGCCCAGCCTTCTTCACCCGCCCCCGGGATCGAACCGGGGTCCTTTGAGCGTGAGCTGATGTAACGATGAGCCACCACGGCACCGATGTTACGGGGGGGGATACGTAACAGCGTCGTAACTTAAGAGGACTGTAACATAACAGTAACATTTACTCTTATATACGAGGGAGAATAAAAGTGAAAACTGGGAGAGTAAAGGGAGAGTAAAGGGAGAGAAGCGGAGCAAGTGGCTGAGTTTAGGGTAATGAGGAAGATATTATAATAAAGATATAAAGTAGCCAGCTAGAGGGTAGTAGGCTTCTCCTTGCTTCACTCTCTCCTTGCTTCACTCTCTCCTTGCTTCCTTGCTTCACTCGCCTTGCTTCATTCTCTCCTTGCTTCCTTGCTTCACTCTCTCCTTGCTTCCTTGCTTCACTCTCTTCTTGCTTCCTTGCTTCACTCTCTCCTTGCTTCCTTGCTTCACTCTCTTCTTGTTTCCTTGCTTCACTCCTTGCTTCCTTGCTTCATTCTGTCTTTGTTTCTTTTAATCTCTCCTTCCTTGCTTCATTCTATTCTTTGTCATTTCTGTCTTTCCTTTTTTTCTTCCCTGTTCCCTTCGTTTCCTTTTCTCCCTTTTTCATTCTGTCGTTTTCCATCTTTTTCATTCCTGTCTTCCTCCATCCCTTCCTTTATCTCTATTCTTCTGTCTTCTCTCTTCTAGTTACTATACTTTTCTTTAAGACTTTCCATAAGTTCCTCTCATTGATTTGTTTTCGTGGAAAACCTCTTTCCTTATTCCATTCTCTCTCTCTCTCTCTCTCTCTCTCTCTCTCTCTCTCTCTCTCTCTCTCTCTCTCTCTTACTTCAAAGTGCCAGGAACGTGGCTCTGACCTCGGCACAATCACAGCCTGGCATCGTCCACCGCGATTAGTGGAAGGAGGATCGAACCTTTTAACAACCACACGATTACCAACAAACAACGAATTGGGGGGAGTTCGAACCCATGGCGAGTGAATCGCAAAACTTCCAGACTCCATGAGTCACTCGCCATGGGTTCAAACCCCACCCGTTCCGTGGTTTGACTCTCACTCTTTGCATTGTTTATATGGCTGAACTGACGGTGTAAACAACTCGTTACTCTTGTGACTAGAGCAAACAAATCCCTAGTTTGTTGCTGCTGTGAACCTGTTTCCCTCAAGGTTGAAGTCAAGTTCCTGGACCCGGTATATGTCTCCTCAAATTTGTAAAAATCCAACTCACAGGCTGGACACAGAATCTGTAAAAGAACTACTGTTTCATAATATGGACCCAATTTCATATACATATTTCATATATCATGAGTCCATCATTTTGAAACACCATGGATTATAGTTCTCCAGAGTACTCGGGATATACTGATTTATTGATTTATTGATTTTTATTCCTAATCAGCTTTTGTAAATTTTATTACAAGATTTAAAATGAATATATTAGTATATAAATTTGTATTTGAAGTTTTTATTGAAAGGTTAAATAAGTTTTATTACAGATTTAATGAAATAGAGGAATTTTGAAAACGGAAAGATAAATTTTTAAGTGAGGTCGCTGGTCTGAGGGACGCCTGGAGAGGTCGTCCTGGGGAGGGGTCGTCCCTGGAAGGTCCCTTGGAGGGGTCGTCCCGGGAGAGGTCGTCCCTTGGAGGGGTCCCGGGAGAGGTCGTCCCTGGTAGGGGTCGTCCTAGGAGAGGTGGTCCAGGGAAGGGGTCGTCCAAATAAAGGTCCCGGGAGAGGTTGTCCTGGGGCGGGGAGATCGTCTCGAGGGACGACGACGACAACGACGACCTAACAATACTAGGTTAAGCTGGGCAACCCTCTCTCGCTGCAACACTGAGAGTCGTGCAGATTTCCACGTTTCCTAGTTACTGTGGACCACTTCGTTGCCAGACGTGCGGCTCCCGTTTTTGTAATTAGATTATTTGTTGTTAAATACACGTTTTTATTTTTTTAATAGATTAACGTGACCTAACTATCTCAGCCTAAAATAACTTCAAAGAAAATATTTCTAAGTTTACAAGAAGGGTTAAGAAATTAACGTCAGGTTCATCGTTAGAAAATTATCGAAGTTAAGGGAGTTTAAGTTAAGCTCTGGGTGATTAGTCTCTCTTCTTGCGCCCTCCATATTATCCTCTTACGGTGTAGGTGATGGTTCATTAATACTCTTCTGCTGCTCCTTGAGAGTTATCCCATACCTTCCCATACCTTCCCATACCTTCCCACCTGAAGCTACCAGGGATAGACTCCATCCTGACAGTATAATCTCTATGGATGGACATATACTGCTTCAGTATTCCAAGTTTAGAGAAAGATCTGCTTAGTATGGGCCAGTAGGCCTTCTGTAATGTTCCTCCATTATTTTGTTCTCATGTGTGACTGCCTAAAACTCAGATACTATGAAAATCTGTATTGTGTCAGTAAGGGTGTTTGGACTTCAACTTCCCTCACACATTTGTTACCGGCTAAAGGACTAGAGAAATCTGGGATGAATCACGGTGTTGATTTGTCGTGGTGGCCAATTAATCTGTTTATGATTCCAGTACAGTTTTCCATGCATACCTTGAAGAATGTGCTGGAGTTTATCACCTTGCTGACGTCTCCCATGTCTCTCATGACCCACAACACTGCATCTCTCATGACCTACAACACCACCCTTCTCATGTTCCACAACACCACCCTTCTCATATTCCACAACACCACCCTTCTCATATTCCACAACACGCCCACTCTTCCCCCTCTCCCACCCACCTCAACTACTCAACTAAGCCACCCTCTCCAGACTAAATTCCCGAAAATCTCTCTCGAAATCTCCCGATCGTTACTCCCCTTAAAATAAAAAGCAGAATGCTTAGCATATAACTTTAAACAGGAAATAAAAACTAGGATAATCTAATGCAGATGAACACACCATTAAAAGAGCTCCGAAAAGAGTAGGAGAGGAAAAACCTCCGCATCATAACAGTTAAAGAAGCGAATGACACAGGAATAATAACATGTGCGATATTTCCAGATTGACACCAACTAATGAGAAATTAAAAAATATTAAGATCCTCAGGATCTTTATATTTTTTTAATAATAATAATATGGGCATGGTGGAGTATCCAACTATTCTTTCTCTAATTTCCTTCGTTCTTCCACTACCTTTGTTCTCCCACTTTCTTCGTTCTTCCACTACCTTTGTTCTCCTACTTCCTCGTTCTTCCTCGTTCTCCTACTTCCTCGTTCTCCCTCTTTCCTCGTTCTCCCTCTTCCCTCGTTCTCCCTCTTCCCTCGTTCTCCCTCTTCCCTCGTTCTCCCTCTTCCTTCGTTCTCCCCAGGTCCTCGCTCTCCTTTCTCCCCTCCTTCATCCCTTTTCCGTCTTCTCTTCCGCCTTTCTTCCCTTTCCACTCTCATGGAAGTGCAGGAATCAGAGAACGGTGACAGGAAATTTAGAAGAGAAAGAGAAGTAGGAGAGAGACAGAAAGTGATGAAAGCACATGATGGGAGGAGGAAGAAAAAGAGGGGAAGGGGAAAAGGGGAGAGGGTGACAGAAGAAGATAATGAGGAGTAGATAAAAAGGAAATAGAGAAGGGATAGTAGGAAAGAGGAGGAGGAGAAAGAATGGAAGAGAAGGTGTATCCTACAAGTTCCTCGTAAACAACTATAAACAACTATAAACAACATTGGTGTATACACTGTTTACACACACACACACATACACACACACACACACAAATGTGTGTGTGTGTGTGTGTGTTCATGTGAATGGCTGTCCTTGGGAGAGTCATTCACATGAACGGATCTTCCTGGATTTCCTACTCTTTCTGCAACATTGCAAGCTCCTGATGATGAGTTGATTGCAACACGAAAGGCCCAGAGTTAACATTCAACTCCCCCTGTGGTTGTTTTGCATCTTGTATCGCTTGTTCGCGATTATTGCATAACAATATACGGTGTTACAGATGTTACAGATATTGCGAGGTACATGTTGAGGGCCTTGAGGGAGGTTGGGGCTTCGCGGGAGGTTGGGGCTTCGCGGGAGGTTGGGGCTTCGCGGGAGGTTGGGGCTTCGCGGGAGGTTGGGGCTTCGCGGGAGGTTGGGGCTTCGCGGGAGGTTGGGGCTTCGCGGGAGGTTGGGCTTCGCGGGAGGTTGGGCTTCGCGGGAGGTTGGGGCTTCGCGGGAGGTTGGGCTTGCGGTGGGAGGTTGGGCTTCGCGGGAGGTTGGGCTTCGCGGGAGGTTGGGGCTTCGCGGGAGGTTGGGCTTCGCGGGAGGTTGGGGCTTCGCGGGAGGTTGGGGCCTTCGGTAACATGCCTTTATTTATGACAAATTAAATGAACTATGTATAGCTGTGTTATCTCTGGCTGAAGATAAGCCACATGAAGATCGCCAGTAACGAGAAAGTCCTACAATCCACAATGTAAACAGAGTAGACGGTGATCAAGGAGAAGGCAATAATATAGAGATCCGTAAAAGTTGTATCAGAAGAATCTAAGCGTCCTAATGTGATACTGGATTGTCAGAGGGAATCCTTTAGTGTTGAAGCTGCTAGCAGTATTATGAATCAACTCTAAGACTTAGATGAAGAATTAGAAACGTGTGCAACATCTGGGTATCTTTATTTGTAGACGTTTCGCCCTGCAGTGGCTTTATCAATACAAGGACACTATGTGAAGAATTATATACCAAATGTGTAGATTTATATGCAAAAGATGAGGTAATGAGTCCCTCAGTCTTGGAGTTGACGAAGAGCACAGTAGTCTTGAATCTGAAGCACAGGCATGAAGCTTGGCGCTCATGTACCGGGCTTGTTCGCTCGACCATCTGAATCTGACAAAAGATGTATTGAGGAATTGGTTGATGAGCAGCTTTGGTACTTTGGGCTTCCTGTAGCTGAAGTGTAAGTTAGAAAAACTATTAAGTAACTAACGCGACGTCGGCTGCAGGCCCAGGTGGGTAGAAATGGAATAACAGAAAAATAATAGCAAATGAATTGTGGACAGCAATATATGGTATGTGGTTGCATGCTGGTTAGTTGCCTGCTAAGCTCAGGATACGAACTGTTGCTCCATGAACCGGAGAACCCGGATCATCCTAGTGAGTACAGATCGAATACAATATCAAGTATTATTGCCACTGTGTTAATAAAACTGGGGCTTCAAGAAGTGTGAAGTGTATTCCACTTGACTCTGGGCAAAGGACTTCCTCACCACTGACGGTTTGGTACAAAAGATATTAGATGTCATAATTAGTGAGAGTAAGACATTGAAACCATTGATTGCACTTGTTCTGATTGTAAGATCTTTGATCCTGTTAATCTCTCGTCTGTCCTGAGAACACTACATAATAATGGTGTACAAAATGTATTCGTGATATATACAATGTCAGAGTATGATGAATCTGCGGCTTTGGTCACAAGTGAAGATAGATGTATAACAAGAGGGACTAAACAAGGTGACCCCTTGTAGTAATAATAATAATAATTTATGTCTATAAGTAAGTGTACAAGGTATACAGTCCTAGCTTACGTCAATGACATACTACTATATAGAAAGCCACTTGTTATGCTGAGCATTTCGGGCAAATTAGGTCAATTTTGTTCCCAGGATGCGACCCACACCAGTCGACTAACACCCAGGTACCTAATTTACTGCTAGGTGAACAGGGACAGCAGGTGTCTTAAGGAAACACTTCCTAATATTTCCACCCGTGCCGGGGATCGACCCCAGGACCTCAGTGTGTGTGAGCTGAGTGCGCTACCATTCCAGTCTATTAACTTTTGTTATGAATAAACCATTACTATGCTTAAACGAAAACTATAAAACACTTGAGGGATATGTGACATATCACCTCAGTAATATAACTTGCCTGGTTTAGCGCTTCTTTTGATTATAATAATAATAATAATATAACTTGCCTCTCCAGCCTCTTCTTCCTATTCGTCTGAAGATGTACGTGTAAGCACGTGAAAGCGCTCACGTTTTCCTGGTCATGTTTTTCTCACGCGTTTTATCGTGATTTCTTTGGTCCGTATACGCGAGATCTTTGATAACGACTCGTTTGAGTAATAACGCTTAACGAGCAATAAAAATTATTATTCTCCCGTCCCTTCAAAGCGATGTTCCAATACAGTAACAAACTGTCCCGTATAGACCGATTTTATTATAAGTAATGATACGACATGTAATAATGGAACCCTTTGACCATTAATGACTTGCTTTATTATTCCCCTGATTAATAATGAATAATAATGAACAATCTTTCAAAATCTTCTCATCAGAATAACATAGATCACTTTATTTTGATGGTAAAATTGACCTGCCTGTGATTCCTCGTACGATAATTGTTAGGTAATTGATGGTGGTATTTTTGATCTCTTAATTGTCTGGTGATTACTGTAATGAAGCTCCTGGGATATATGGTAATTGTGGTATAACTCTCCTGGTATATACAGTACTGATGTCATAATCTCCTGGTATATACAGTACTGATGTCATAATCTGGTATATACAGTACTGATGTCATAATCTGGTATATACAGTACTGATGTCATAATCTGGTATATACAGTACTGATGTCATAATCTGGTATATACAGTACTGATGTCATAATCTATACACCGATGTACAGTGACGACGTCACTGTTCTCCTGGCATGTACAAATGTGACGTCAATACTTTCTATGGGATATAAAGGTGACGTCACTATCCAGGGATATGCAAAGATTACGTCACTATCCAGGGATATACCAAGGTTACGTCATTACTTTCTATGGGATATGCCAAGGTTACGTCTATACTCTCCAGGGGATATACAGTGGCAATGTCTATACTCTCCTGGGATATACAGTGGCGACGTTTATAGCTTCCAGGGATATACTGCGGTGACGTCTATACCCTCCAGGGATATGCTGTGGTGACGTCTATACCCTTCAGGGATATACTGTGGTGACGTTTATTCCCTTCAGGGATATACTGTGGTGACGTCTATACCCTCCAGGGATATGTTGTGGTGACGTCTATACCTTCCAGGGATATGTTGTGGTGACGTCTATACCCTTCAGGGATATGTTGTGGTGACGTCTATACTCTCCAGGGATATACAATGGAGACGATGGAAATAAATGGTATAAAATACCGACACAATGGAAAAATAAACACATAAGCAGTATAATGTGATCCTTTATTGACAACGTTTCGCCCACGCAGTGGGCTTTATCGAGTCACAGACAGTCTGTGACTCGATAAAGCCCACTGCGTGGGCGAAACGTTGTCAATAAAGGATCACATTATACTGCTTATGTGTGTATTTTTCCATACAATGGAGACGTTTATACTCTCCAGGGATATACAGTGACTATGTTTAAAAAATATATAAAAATCATCTTTAACCTATCACTTATTGGCTTTATTCCTTCACTTTACTTTCCTTCTCCCTACCCCTTTCCTTCTCCCATCCATTTCTCTTTTCCCCTCCTCCCTTTCTCCTTTTTGTGACCCCTTTTAACCTCTTCCCCTCTCTCCCCCATAACCAATCTGATTAATACTGAGTAATCCTCCCTCCTTTCCCCTCCCCTCCTTTCCCCTCCCCTCCTTTCCCCTCCCCTACAACGAGGCTCTTAATCACCGTCACACTTTGTCTGTCAGCTGATCCTTAGTGTAATTACCTGGTTGGGTCGTCAGCTCATTTTGGGCGATGATAGCCGGACGAGCGTCAAGAGGCCGCCGTGACCTGATTCTCGCCCTTATGTTCCTCTGCTGTTGGGGCGAGGTTTGTGCGCTGCCCCGAGGGACTGCCTCGTTCCGGGGAAGGGGCACGCTCCTAGATTAGTGCCTCTCTCTCCCCCCCTCAACCCACGTGGGTTTATCTTCTGTATACATACATTACCTCTCGGTCCACAGCGGGATTTGAACCTACACACACTTCCTGTTCACCTACCAGTAAAATAGGTACCTGGGTGTTAGTCGATTGGTGGGGGTCGCATCCTGGGGACACAATTGACCTAATTTTCCCGAAATGCTCAGCATAATAAACGGCTTTCTATATAGTAGTATGTCATTGATGTCAGCTATGGTCTGTATAAGTTGTGTCATGTAGAAATATAGATATTAGTAGTAGTAGTATTACTAATGCCACTCGGCCAGATGTAGCGTCAGTACTACGTATTTTGATGCGATGTAAGTTCTAATCCTACTTAACTACTGTATATATATTTACCGTATATACATTGCATATACACAGGAGTGCCGTGAGTACACTAAGAGATAACACAATAAGTGTCATGGGGCCAAGACTGTTAAACTGCCTCCCAGCATACATATGGGGGATTACCAATAGACCCCTGGCTGTCTTAAAGAGGGAACTTTTTAAGATCAACCGGGCTGGGGTTCGTACGTACGACCAGCAGTGACAGCCTGGTTCATCAGGCCTTGATTCACCATGATCCCAGGTTCCAGACCAGGCCTCCTGGTTGATGGGTTGATCGGTCAAAGGTACAAAGGTCAGGCTGTTAGTGCCCGCCGCATGCCGTCAAAAGTATGCACCACAACCTGGCTGATCAGGAAATGATTTGAGGAATTGGCCAAGTTCTTTCTTGAAAACAAATAAGAGTCTGTTGGTAATCCTCCTTATGTATAAAGGGTGTTGAAGAGTCGTGGTCATTTTACACATGTTGAACTTTCTCTCAGTGTTTAATTAGTTTAATATCTTTGTTATGCCCAACATACCCATCCTGTGGGCAGTAGTCAAAAGATTACAGAGGTACATGATGGATCCAGGGACTGGGCCCCAAAGTTTTGATAGCTGAACAAGTTACAAAGGTAATGAACTCACGTAGATCTGGTCACAATCATGACAAGTTACAAAGGTAATGAATTATGTACACGTATATACATGATTACAATCATGAACAAATTACAAAGTAATGAGCAATTCACACGTCCCCTTCGCTCCTCTGCTTTTCACCGGAGGTATTCTGCACCATTAGTCAGGCCTTGTGTTCATGTACGTATATTGATTCCGGTGTGAAGGTTTGGGACCAATCCCTCCAGTATCTTCCAGGTGTAGATTATGATGCATCTTTCTCGCCTACGCTCCAGTGAGCACAGTTCTAGGGACTTCAAGTGCTCCTAGTAATTTAGATGTTTGACTAAGTTTACACAAGCTGTGTAGGTTCTCTGTACCTAGGAGGAGGACGTTAGTACTCAACAATACTTTAGCCTTCGGAGAACGAGTAACCTGGAGAGTATTATCATCGGCTAGGCATCAATGTTTCGAAGGTTCTAGTTATCCAATCTATTATTTTCCTTGCAGATACAATGAACAATCACTTGTGCTCCTTGAACGTGAGTTCTTCTGACATTATCACTCCCAGGTCTCTCACGTTGCAGTTACTTTCTACTGAGTGGTTTGAGTTTGTCTTGCACTCCGATTTTTTTAAATGGTTTTCAATAGAATATCTCAGTACAAGTTACTTCGGTTAGTTTAGATTTAGTTTGGTTAGATTCTTGTCGTACTTTAGAGAGTAAACACAAGATCGAGGGCCAGAAATTAGTGATTAAAGTATTCTAGGAGGCGGGGCCAGGAGGTCAGTCTCAAACCCCTCAAATATGACTCGGTGAGTACACACAGATACTGTGTATACGTGCCACACGCACACGCATATACCCACAAATACACACATGCACCTCCGAAAACATACACACGCACACACTCGATACGATAAAGCACATGTAGGAGAGTGGACCTAGTGGCGACCAGTGAAGAGGCGGGGCCAGGAGCTGTGACTCGACCCCTGCAACCACAAATAGGTAAGAACACGAATTCGAGCACACACACAGGCTGCAGACCTTCAAAGAGAAGGACCTGGGAGTAAGCGTAGTGCCTAGCATATTGCCAGAAGCTCACATCAACAGCATAACCTCTGCAGCCACGGCTCGCCTGGTAAATCTGAGAGTGT
>WNWK01004331.1:77500-120000 GCA_009830355.1 Cherax destructor | reverse complement strand
TGGGTGCTTGGTTCTTGTAGGATTTTGTAGTCCTGTGGTTTAAGGCGTCATGTGGTTCTCGCTCACAATGACGGTCCAGTACAAATGGATTCGAACCCTGGCTAGCGCAGTGTTGTTATTGATCAATACCACTCGTTCGTGGTTACAATAATATATATATATATATATATATATATATATATATATATATATATATATATATATATATATTTTATATATGAAAGAATGAGTCTCGTACTCGGTCCCTCTTACAACCACCACCATCACCACTACTGCTACAACTACTACCAACAGTTACAACCACCATCACCACTACTGCTACAACCACCACCTCTAGGCTGGAATACTGCTGTACATTAACATCTCCATTCAAGGCAGGTGAAATTGCAGATCTAGAAAATGTACAGAGAACCTTTACTGCACGTACAAGTTACATCAAACACCTTAACTACTGGGAACGCCTGGAAGCACTTGTACTCACTGGAGCGCAGGCGAGAGAGATATATAATATACACCTGGAAAATCCTAGAGGGACTGGTCCATAATCTGCACACATAAATCACTCCCTACGTAATCAAAAGACTTGGCAGGCGATGCAACATAACCACTATGAAAAGTAGGGACGCCATTAGTACACTAAGAGAAAATACAAGTGTCCGGGGCCCAAGACTGTTCAACAGCCTCCCACCAGCCATAAGGGAATTACCAATAGACCCCAGGTTGTCTTCAAGAGGGAGGTGGACAGATAGTGCCTGATCAGCCGGGCTGTGGTTCGTACGTTGCACTACGTGCGGCCAGCAGTAACAGCCTATAAATTAGACACATATGCAACACTTGGGTATCTTTATTGAGGAAGTTTCGCCACACAGTGGCTTCATCAGTCAATACAAAGTTGAAGGTGTAGTAGAGGAGGTTTGAGGTAATCAGTCCCTCGGCCTGGAGTCGATGTGTTCAGTCCATCAATCTTGTTAGAAGTGTAGCACAAGGCCGTAGAGGTGACTTATATGCTGTAATCAGGTGAGGTGAGCAGGAGAGGCAGGTCATAGTAGTACCATCCACTATTCTAAGTAGGTCTTCGTCCAAAGGTTGGACAAGTGTAGAAGAATTCGTCCAACCTTTGGACGAAGACCTACTAGAATAGTAGATGGTACTACTATGACCCGCCTCTCCTGCTTCACCTCACCTGATTACAGCATATAAGCCACCTCTACGGCCTTGTGCCACTTCTAACAAGATTGATGGATTGAACACATCGACTCAGGCCGAGGGACTGATTACCTCAAACTCTCCTCTACTACACCTTTCTACTTTGTATTGACTGATGAGCCACTGTGTGGGAAACGTTTCCTCAATAAAGATACCCAAGTGTTGCATATGTGTCTAATTTATAACTTGTCGGTTCTCTGAACCATTCATCTACATACAGTAACAGCCTAGTTAATCAGGCCCTGTTCCACCGGGAAGCCTTGTCACGAAGCGGGCCACGGGGGCGTTGATCCCCGGAATACCCCTCCAGGTAAGCAGACAATCCCCCCCACCAGTTATAAGTTATCACCATAATAACTGTATAATCCTCTACTGATACTACAGATGATTACATCCATTTATCTTAGATGAGGATTTAATGGAGGTAAATGCTAAGTTAATTAGGAAAAAGGTAATAAAATTATGTATGATTTATTAATTTATTGATCGGGAGCCGTTAAATCCGTAGGGGTCATATTGGCACACACAGCTCCTTGTCGTGCAGCATTGACTTTATTTTTTTTTATGTAGAGAAATATGTAAGCCAGCGAGTGCTTCACCACACAGCCAGAAGCTCCACTGAGTGCTTCAACACACAACCAGAAGCTCCACTGAGTGCTTCAACACACAACCAGAAGCTCCACTGAGTGCTTCAACACACAACCAGAAGCTCCACTGAGTGCTTCATCACACAACCAGAGGCTTCACTGAGTGCTTCAACACACAACCAGAAGCTCCACTGAGTGCTTCAACACACAACCAGAAGCTCCACTGAGTGCTTCAACATACAACCAGAAGCTCCACTGAGTGCTTCAACACACAACCAGAGCTCCACTGAGTGCTTCAACATACAACCAGAAGCTCCACTGAGTGCTTCAACACACAACCAGAAGCTCCACTGAGTGCTTCAACACACAACCAGAAGCTCCACTGAGTGCTTCAACACACAACCAGAAGCTCCACTGAGTGCTTCAACACACAACCAGAAGCTCCACTGAGTGCTTCAACATACAACCAGAAGCTCCACTGAGTGCTTCAACACACAACCAGAAGCTCCACTGAGTGCTTCAACATACAACCAGAAGCTCCACTGAGTGCTTCAACACACAACCAGAAGCTCCACTGAGTGCTTCATCACACAACCAGAGGCTCCACTGAGTGCTTCAACACACAACCAGAAGCTCCACTGAGTGCTTCAACACACAACCAGAAGCTCCACTGAGTGCTTCAACACACAACCAGAAGCTCCACTGAGTGCTTCATCACACAACCAGAGCTCCACTGAGTGCTTCAACATACAACCAGAAGCTCCACTGATGCTTCAACACACAACCAGAAGCTCCACTGAGTGCTTCAACACACAACCAGAAGCTCCACTGAGTGCTTCAACACACAACCAGAGTCTCCACTGAGTGCTTCATCACACAACCAGAAGCTCCACTGAGTGCTTCAACACACAACCAGAAGCTCCACTGAGTGCTTCAACATACAACCAGAAGCTCCACTGAGTGCTTCCTCAAACCCCATTTTAAACAAGCCAGAAGCTCCACTGAGTGCTTCAACACACAACCAGAAGCTCCACTGAGTGCTTCATCACACAACCAGAAGCTCCACTGAGTGCTTCAACACACAACCAGAAGCTCCACTGAGTGCTTCAACACACAACCAGAAGCTCCACTGAGTGCTTCAACACACAACCAGAAGTTCCACTGAGTGCTTCAACACACAACCAGAAGCTCCACTGAGTGCTTCAACACACAACCAGAAGCTCCATTGAGTGCTTCATCACACAACCAGAAGCTCCACTGAGTGCTTCATCACACAACCAGAAGCTCCACTGAGTGCTTCACATGATCTAACACCATCTACAGCAAAGTATTCCTTAAGGAATGGAAGGTTGATAAGCGAACTTCTGAAGATTACTATTCAGTATTTTTATAAGACGAGGCTGAGTAAGAGGAAGGAAGAGAATAAGGAGAATGGTGCCAGTAACTAGAGAATTGGTTAATGTGTACGTACTAGCAGCTGTAATAGTGACAAATTGAGAGTTGGAAAAGTTATATTCAACCATTTACCCAAACTCGTTCCTGCCTGTTTATCAGCCATGCGTCTATTCTCGACAGAATATATCCTCCTATACCATGTGCTGCCATTTGTGGGATTAAAAGTTAAGAGTTATCCCACCTCAACTCTTCTAAAATCGATACTATAGAATTATTTTTATTACCTCTGTTATTAGGAAAACGGCAAATATGGAACACGAAGAAGCTGAAACCAGCTTTGCTAAAAAGCTTTCATATGATCAGTCAATTTAATTTTTGCACGAGACAATCTTTTTCTAGCCACTAATCATTTTAAGGGAATGAGTGGTCTCTGATGCAACGATGTTCTTGAGGGTGTTAGCCAGAGACAGTGCTGATGGCTGCCCGTCGTGAGGTGTGATAGCTGTCTTCTTGTTCTTCACGAAATTGAAACGAATGTGATCTGGAGGGTGTTTAAGGCGGCACTGTTGGAGTGATGGATCCCAGCAGACTGGATCCAGGTGAGAGATAAGTCGCCTTGCACGGTTCTATACCCCCCCTCTCTCTCTCTCTCTCTCTCTCTCTCTCTCTCTCTCTCTCTCTCTCTCTCTCTCTCTCTCTCTCTCTCTCTCTCTCTCTCTCTCTCTCTCTCATCACTTAAAGTGATGAGATTGTGTCCGGCTGTAATGGTATCCAGGTTTTTGTGATGGAGGCCTGGGGAAACTCTTTGAAACTCTGGGAAGAGCCGAGGTGGAGGAGTTAAATGGAATCAGACACTAAGCTTTAAGACGCTTCTTCACATTCCCGAGTCACCTTGGCTTCCAATCCTCCTTCTATACCTTTACGCAAGACTTTATTTTGTTATTTTATAATATTTTGGATTTTTATATTACCCCTTATATTTTTTTGGGAAAGTCCAGTTTATTTATATATATGTCGTGCCGAATAGGTAAAACTTGTGATTTTGGCTTTCATAACACTCTTCTTGCCATATAAGACAAGCGAAAATTTGTGTATGCAATAATTTCGCAAAAATCATTCTGAACCTAACGAAAAAAATGTATTTAATTGTGTTTGTTATTAAATTATTGTAAACTTTTCTAAAATATATTTAGTTGGATTAGGCTAAATTAAATTGCGCTTGTTATAATAAGGTTAGGTAAGTTTTCTAAGGTTCTTTTGTACAAAATTATTAATTTTTACATTAGCATAAATGAAAAAATATATCCTTAAACGTATAAGACAAAATTTTAGAAAGAAGTTAATTTTAAATGAGTTCTTACTAACTGACCAGTTTTACCTATTCGGCACATTATATATATATATATATATATATATATATATATATATATATATATATATATATAAAAAAATATATATATATCATCACACACACACACACACACACAATAGGACATGTGTCTGTCGACAAGTGCCTTTGACAACTTGCATCTAACACAGCACATCAATTAACCAACACTTAGTCTCTGTTACATAACAGTAAATAGGTACATAAAACTTAGTCGACTACAGTGGGTTGCATCATGGAGGAGGATCTGAATAAAGACTAATGGAAGGTGAGTACAAATAGGTGAATACCTAAGCTAAGTAGGTAGGGAAGGGGTGTGGGTAGTAGCTGGTGATGAGAGGGGAAGGAAGGTAAGGAATAGGGAAGAGGGAAGGGGAGGGGAGAGGGGAAGGGAAGGGCACTTCCCACGACACACCATAAAACTCTGGTAAATTTTATATAAATTGTCTGTTTACGATTATGGCATCGTTGGTGTGGTGCCAGGCAGCAGTGCCAGGCAACAGTGCCAGGCAGCAGTGTGTGGAGGGAGGAGTATGTTGGTGAATCTCTCTCTCTCTCTCTCTCTCTCTCTCTCTCTCTCTCTCTCTCTCTCTCTCTCTCTCTCTCTCTCTCTCGGACGCTAGAGACGGCAACGACTTCAGTAAAAGCCAGTTAAAGTGAGGCAGAGCCAGGAGCTGAGGCTCGACCCCTGCAATCACAAATAGGTTAATAAACAACAAACAACCATAACAACGACAACAAACTAACAACAGCACCATAACAAAACAACACTAAAAAGAGTTTCTGGTCTTTCTCACACATCGATTGGACCAGTCGACCGTAATAGTCTGTCAATACCAAGTATTCACTGTATGTGTACTCACCTATTTGTACTCACCTATTTGTACTCACCTATTTGTACTCACCTATTTGTGGTTGCAGGGGTCTATTCATAGCTCCTGGCCCCGCCTCTTCACTGATTGCTACTAGGTCCTCTCTCTCCCTGCTCCATGAGCTTTATCAAACCTCGTCTTAAAACTATGTATGGTTCCTGCCTCCACTACGTCACTTTCTAGGCTATTCCACTTCCTGACAACTCTATGACTGAAGAAATACTTCCTAACATCCCTTTGACTGATAGGAGTCTTCAACTTCCAATTATGACCCCTTGTTTCTGTGTCCCCTCTCTGGAACATCTTGTCTCTGTCCACCTTATCTATTCCTCGCAGTATTTTATATGTCGTTATCATGTCTCCCCTAACCCTCCTGTCCTCTAGTGTCGTCAGGCCGATTTCCCTTAACCTTTCTTCGTAGGACAATCCCCTTAGCTCTGGGACTAGTGTGTGTGTGTGTGTGCAAAACAACCACAGAAGTTGAATGATAGCTCTAGGCTTTTCGTGTGGAGCGTTTTTGCCAAGATTATATATATATATATATATATATATATATATATATATATAATTGTAAGGAGGAGAGTGCTCTTTTCTAACTGTGTTCACCAATCATTCGGGGAGAAAGTTGGAAGAGAAGTCAGATAAGGAGAAAGTTGGAACAGAGGTCAGATAAGGAGAAAGTTGGAACAGAGGTCAGGTAAGGAGAAAGTTGGAACAGAGGTCAGGTAAGGAGAAAGTTGGAACAGAGGTCAGGTAAGGAGAAAGTTGGAACAGAGGTCAGGTAAGGAGAAAGTTGGAACAGAGGTCAGGTAAGGAGAAAGTTGGAACAGAGGTCAGGTAAGGAGAAAGTTGGAACACAGGTCAGGTAAGGAGAAAGTTGGAACAGAGGTCAGGTAAGGAGAAAGGTGAAACACAGGTCAGGTAAGGAGAAAGGTGAAACACAGGTCAGGTAAGGAGAAAGGTGAAACACAGGTCAGGTAAGGAGAAAGTTGGAACACAGGTCAGGTAAGGAGAAAGGTGAAACACAGGTCAGGTAAGGAGAAAGTTGGAACACAGGTCAGGTAAGGAGAAAGGTGAAACACAGGTCAGGTAAGGAGAAAGGTGAAACACAGGTCAGGTAAGGAGAAAGGTGAAAAGATAGAAAACAGTATTTTAAGAGAATAACAAAATAATTACAAAGATGACAACGTAATAGGAATTAAACAGAACACCAGTGGTTACAGGGGGGTGAGAACAGCAACAGAGAACATTGAAACAGGAAATAACAGTAAAACAGAGCAACAACAGTATCCTCGCCACAGCTGGGGAAACACGTCTTTACGAACACAAAAACAAAAACAAACAAAAAATGCAAATAAAATGTAGAAGCTGTGTGGGCCACTGCTTCTTTTATTACTTCGTCCTCTTCAGATTCTCCCATTTACACCAGCTTTCTCTCCCTTTCTCTCTGTATATATATATATATATATATATATATATATATATATATATATATATATATATATATATATATATATATATATACGCACACAGATGTTGCTCGACCCCCTGCAACCACACACAACAGACTACAAATGTGGTGAAACAAGTAACTATCGAGTTCAACACAAATACAAGGTCATGCAAATCGAAGATGGGGACAGAAGAAAGCTACAAACATTAGTGAAGAGGATCAAGGGGGAAAGAAAACTCAGAATGGCACTTAGAAACTTGATTGAAGAATCTGTTAGGACCTCGTATACGACACTTCATGCTAATCACTAATTACGGAGCCCCACATACAAAAATGGAAAAGATTCACTGGTTTGCAACCAGATTAGTACAGGAATTGAGAGGAATGAGCTACACAGTCCCAATTCATTACATAATTTCTTCGTTTTGATGCACCAGCACTTAGAGTTTGAAGCCACTCGGAAGAGGCATTCTCTAGTTATTGCACAGATCCCAAATTTCACATCTCAAAGTGAAAGCCAAGCTTTCTTTTAATGAAGGCCAATAACACTGAAAGTTTGAAGCATAACAGTAAGCTTATTCCCCAAGATTTTAAGAAATGCCATAAGATTTCAAAATTTCGCTTTGATAACCTAAGCTTAGGTAAGACTAATCAGGAAACAGGACAAGTGTTTCCTTGTAGCATTGAAAATTGGGTTGAGCAAATATTCTGTTAGTGGGACGGATTGTGAAGGACCTGCCTAATATGGGCCAACAGGCCTGCTGCAGTGTTCCTCCTTTCTTATGTTCTTATGATGCGGTCATAAGTTGACCTTTCCCCCCCACTTTAGCTTTCGGTCAACTGACCGAGGCCTTCCACTGGCTTACCCCTCCACTTCTGGAAAAATTAAGGTTGTGCGTGGTCTACACTTAAAGGGCGTCATAATTCTTACGTAATTCAGTAGCATTAATAAGAACATAAGAACATAAGAAAGGAGGAACACTGCAGCAGGCCTGTTGGCCCATACTAGGCAAGTCCTTCACATTCCATCCCACTAACAAGATATTTGTTCAACCCAATTTAAATGCTACCCAAGAAATAAGCTTTGATACTTCTATTTACTCATGTGAAATTCCCATTCAAATCCAACCCCTCTCACTCATGAATTTATCCAACCTAAATTTGAAACTACCCAAGGTCCTAGCTTCAATAACCCTACTAGGCAGACTGTTCCCCTCATCAACTACCCTATTTCCAAACCAATACTTTCCTATATCCTTTCTAAATCTAAACTTATCTAATTTGAATCCATTATTACGGGTTCTCTCTTGGAGAGATGGATAGGTGAGTACAAATAGAGAGCGTGTCTGTCTCGCGCCCAGCAGACGGAGGATCAAACCTCCACAAAGTATTGCGCTGAATAACCCAAATAGGTTTAGCGCTTAACATGAATTATATTTTTATATCTTGGAGAGATATTCTCAAGACCTTATTTATATTCCCTTTGTTAATACCCATTTTCCACTTGTATACCTCGATCATGTCTCCCCTCATTCTACGTCTTACAAGTGAATGTAATTTAAGGGTCTTCAATCTTTCTTCGTAAGGAAGATTTCTAATGCTATGTATTAATTTAGTCATTCTACGCTGAATGTTTTCTAACAAATTTATGTCCATTCTGTAATATGGAGACCAGAAGTGAGCTGCGTAATCTAGGTGAGGCCTTACTAATGATGTATAAAGCTGTAATATAACCTCTGGACTTCTGTTGCTAACACTTCTTGATATAAATCCCAGTAATCTATTTGCCTTATTACGTACGCTTAGGCATTGCTGTCTTGGTTTAAGGTTGCTGCTTACCATAACCCCCAAGTCCTTTTCGCAATCTGTATGGCTAAGTTCTACGTTATTTAACTTATAAGTGTTTGGGTTATGGACACTCCCGAGCTTCAGAACTTTGCATTTATCTACATTGAACTGCATCTGCCACTTTTCTGACCAGGAATTGAGTTTGTCTAAATCCTCCTGAAGTTCCCTGACATCTACGTTTGAATCAATTATCCTACCTATCTTCGTGTCATCGGCGAATTTGCTCATATCACTAGTAATTCCCTCATCAAGGTCATTGATATATATTATAAACAACAACGGGCCTAAGACTGATCCCTGTGGAACACCACTTGTTACAGATCCCCACTCGGATTTAACCCCATTTATGCACACTCTCTGCTTCCTATTGGTGAGCCATGACTCGATCCATGACAGCACTTTTCCCCCAATGCCATGAGCTGCCACTTTCTTTAACAGTCTCTGGTGTGGTACTCTATCAAAAGCCTAACTAAAATCTAAATAAACAATATCGAATTCTTTATCGTGATCAACAGCCTCAAAAGCTTTACTGAAGAAGGTTAATAAATTAGATAGGCAGGAACGGCCCCTCGTGAATCCATGCTGAGTATCATTAATCAAATTATGGTTATCTAGATGACTTCTAATAATATCAGCTATAATTGACTCTAGTAACTTGCCTACAATTGAGGTTAGGCTTATTGGGCGGTAATTTGACGGTAGTGACTTGTCCCCTGCTTTAAAAATAGGAATTACATTAGCCATCTTCCACATATCAGACACTACACCTGTTTGAAGAGATAAATTAAAAATGTTAGATATTGGTTCACAGAGTTCCATTTTGCATTCCTTAAGAACCCTTGCAAAAAGCTCATCAGGACCCGGCGATTTATTTTGTTTCAGTCGGTCTACTTGTTTCATAACCATTTCACTAGTGACTGTGATATTACATAATTTATTTTCCTCAGGGCCACTATAAAAATTAATTACTGGAATATTATTAGTGTCTTCCTGTGTGAAAACCGAGAGAAAATAATTGTTAAAAATAGAGCACATATCATTCTCCTTGTCAGTAAGATACCCAGAGTTATTTTTAAGGGGACCTATCTTATCCCTAACTTTTGTTCTATAAACCTGGAAAAAACTTTTTGGGTTACTTTTTGAATCCCTAGCAACTTTAATTTCATAGTCCCGTTTAGCTTTTCTTATTCCCTTTTTAACGTCCCTCTTAATGTCAGTATACTGATTTATAAGATGACCCTCACCTCTATTTTTGCGCCTATAAATTCCTTTCTTCTGCCCTAAAAGATATTTGAGCCTATTATTCATCCATTTTGGGTCATTTTTACTTGATCTAATTTCTTTATATGGGATAAATGTTCTTTGGGCTGCCTGTATAGTGTTAAGAAAGCTGTCATATTGATAGCTCTCTTCGGTACCCCAGTCCACAGTTGATAAGTGTTCTCTAAGCCCATTATAATCTGCTAAGCGAAAGTCTGGGACTGTTACTGAATTATCCCTACTATCATACATCCATTCAATGCTAAAGGTAATTGACTTGTGGTCGCTCATGCCGAGTTCGTCTGTAATTTCTAAATTATTAACAAGGGATTCCTTGTTTGCCAGAACCAAGTCAAGTAGGTTATTTCCCCTTGTAGGTTCTGTCACAAATTGCTTCAAAAAACAATCCTGAAATACTTCTAAAAAGTCGTTTGATTCTAAATTCCCTGTCAAGAACTTCCAATCAATCTGACTAAAGTCCCCTAGAATCACTACGTTATCATGCCTTGTGGCCTTAACAATTTCCTCCCAAAGTAATCTCCCTTGTTCCCTATTTAAGTTTGGAGGACGATATATCACGCCTAAAATCAATTTTTCACACCCCTCTGAAAATTCTATCCAGACTGACTCTGTATGCATTATTTCAGACTTTATACCCGTTTTATGCAACAATTTAAATGATCACGGACATAGAGTGCCACCCCACCCCCTTTCCCGATACTTCTGTCTACTTGGAACAATTTAAAACCCTGAATGTCACATTCAGCAGGCATGTCCCGATTTTTCATATTAAACCACGTCTCAGTTAATGCAAAAACATCAATATTATTTGCACTTGCAACTAATCTCAATTCGTCTATCTTATTTCTAGCACTACGACTATTAGTATAAAAAATGTTCAGAAAACCTCCCTTCTCTTTACTCTTCTTGTTCATTTCTGTTTTTCCACTATACCTATTGCTGTCCTTGTCACCTAGTGCCACTGTCTCTCCAATATCCACCTTATTCTGCCTATTACTAGTTCCCCTAAAATTCATAACATTACTACACTTGGACTTCACTGTTTTCCCCCCATAACCCATACCTCTAACATTTTCTAGTTTAAAGCTTGAACCTAATCAGAAAAGGCAATCCTTAGTTACCGAATGGTAATGAATATCAGTTTAATAACCTGGCAAATCATACACCTCTCGGTGTACAAAACAACCACTGTGAAAAATATAAATAGTTAAATTCTAAGTCTTCGTGATTCCTGACGGTCACAACCGACATTACACCCGTCCCGTTATGACGCGGGTGAGATGGTCAAACACTTGTCAAACATAGCATAAATTCTTCCCAAATTTTATTAATTATAAATGAATTTGCACGTAAGCAAACACTAGGACGTATTAGAAAACATTTGGGAAACGTTTTCTGTGTCCTAGTGTCTGCTTACGCGTTTTTCTAGACCAACTTTTTGATATCTTACTATCAAGGTTTATACCATAAATGAATCTGATTAGTATAATCCTACATCAATATTCATATTATATTTCAAATATGGACCTCGTTGTTGCAACTTTCTCGGCTTTTTTTACTGTGATCTTATTGCAACTCTGTGTGTATATGTATGCTTAAGTACAGGGCTCTCTGTGTTATACATACAGGTGGAACATCATACATCACACGTTAGACTAATGTATACACAAAGATAAGAAATCAGTCTTAATGATTGTTTAAAACAGTCGACAACGTACCAAATAATGAGGTAATTAACCCACAACAGTAACGAGGTGATTAACCCTAATGAATATAAACAGCCGCTAGGTTTTCCTGGCCACGACTATCTGAGGTCGTAGTAGCCGGCTCTGTGATGTGCGTGTAGTAGCCGGCTCTGTGATGTGTGTGTAGTAGCCGGCTCTGTGATGTGCGTGTAGTAGCCGGCTCTGTGATGTGCGTGTAGTAGCCGGCTCTGTGATGTGCGTGTAGTAGCCGGCTCTGTGATGTGTGTAGTAGCCGGCTCTGTGATGTGTGTGTAGTAGCCGGCTCTGTGATGTGCGTGTAGTAGCCGGCTCTGTGATGTGCGTGTAGTAGCCGGCTCTGTGATGTGCGTGTAGTAGCCGGCTCTGTGATGTGCGTGTAGTAGCCGGCTCTGTGATGTGCGTGTAGTAGCCGGCTCTGTGATGTGCGTGTAGTAGCCGGCTCTGTGATGTGCGGTAGTAGCCGGCTCTGTGATGTGCGTGTAGTAGCCGGCTCTGTGATGTGCGTGTAGTAGCCGGCTCTGTGATGTGCGTGTAGTAGCCGGCTCTGTGATGTGCGTGTAGTAGCCGGCTCTGTGATGTGCGTGTAGTAGCCGGCTCTGTGATGTGCGTGTAGTAGCCGGCTCTGTGATGTGCGTGTAGTAGCCGGCTCTGTGATGTGCGTGTAGTAGCCGGCTCTGTGATGTGCGTGTAGTAGCCGGCTCTGTGATGTGCGTGTAGTAGCCGGCTCTGTGATGTGCGTGTAGTAGCCGGCTCTGTGATGTGCGTGTAGTAGCCGGCTCTGTGATGTGCGTGTAGTAGCCGGCTCTGTGATGTGCGTGTAGTAGTCGGCTCTGTGATGTGCGTGTAGTAGCCGGCTCTGTGATGTGCGTGTAGTAGCCGGCTCTGTGATGTGCGTGTAGTAGCCGGCTGTGCTGTGCGTGTAGTAGCCGGCTGTGATGCACTTGTAGTAAGCCCTGTGATTTATATATAGTAGAAACCACTGTGATTTATATATAGTAGTTGGCTCTGTGATTTACATGTAGTACGCTCTGTGATTTACATGTAGTCGCTCTGTGATTTACATGTAGTCTGCTCTGTGATTTACATGTAGTCTGCTCTGTGATTTACATGTAGTCGGCTCCGTAATTTACATGTAGTCTGCTCTGTGATTTATGTGATTTACTTGTGAGTTACGTGGGAGTGAGCTGTTTCCTCGTAATGTCTTCTGTTGGTCGATATTTTGACTCACTCTAAATAATTTTCTTTATAATTTTTAATGATCAAGGCAAATGTCACTAATGGACCGTAACGAAGTATGTGAAGGATCATTAACAAGGATCATTAACCTTGTTAATGATCCGGATGGGATCGATTGAGAGATGTTTCGGATGTTGATAGTTAATATTATGTACACTTTTTGTTTACCAGGACAAAGGGAAAAAAATATCTTCGTTTGCTTTAGGGAAAAAAGGGAGAATATCTCTCCCTATGCTCTCCGGGGAAAAAGGGGGAGAATCTCTCTCCCTACGCTCGTCGGGGAAAAAGGGAGAGAATCTCTCTCCCTATGCTCGTCGGGGAAAAAGGGAGAATCTCTCTCCCTATGCTCGCCGGGGAAAAAGGGGAGAATCTCCCTATGCTCGCCGGAGAGACAGAATCTCTCTCCCTATGCTCGTCGGGGACGAAGGGAGAACACAACAGACCTTATTTCTGTACCACCATTTCCCCAGTGTAAATAGTGACAGAAAACGGGGTGAGGCTTCATCCTTCACTGTGGATGGCTCAGCAGTGGGAGGTCCCACTCATAAAACTGTCACCAGCCTCCCACTGTGACCAAACCCAATTTCCATTATGGTTACGGCTTGTGAGGGTAGGCTGTGCTAGGGTGAGGTGTTGGTGGTGCTAGGGTGAGGAGGGTGTGGTGCTAGGGTGAGGTGGGTGTAGTGCTAGGGTGAGGAGGATGTGGTGCTAGGGTGAGGAGGATGTGATGCTAGGGTGAGGTGGGTGTGGTGCTAGGGTGAGGTGGGTGTGGTGCTAGGGTGAGGTGGGTGTAGTGCTAGGGTGAGGAGGATGTGGTGCTAGGGTGAGGAGGATGTGATGCTAGGGTGAGGTGGGTGTGGTGCTAGGGTGAGGTGGGTGTGGTGCTAGGGTGAGGAGGGTGTGGTGCTAGGGTGAGGTGGTGGTGCTAGGGTGTGGTGCTAGGTTGAGGAAAAATGGTGCTAGGGTGAGGTGGTGGTACTAGGGCGAAGAGTTTGTGGTGCAAGGGTGAGGAGGGGTGTTGCTAGGGTGGGGGAGGGTGGTTCATACGTGCATGGGGAGGTGAGGGTACTACGATCAGGAGGGGTAGTTCTAGGATGAGGAGGGGTTCAGGAAAGAAACAAGTGTGACGGAAGGATAGAAGTGTGACGGGAGGATAGACACGCGATGGGATAACGGAAGTGTGACTAGGACGACGGGATTTTATTTTTTAACCTTCTAAGTGGTTAGCTTATTGAGCATCCTATCCCTATCCTGCGGATAGACACAGCATCCCAGAAAGGAATAAAAGGCATACCTTTGGATATATATTTACAATTTGTATTTCATCTTTCATCAAGTGTCTGTTACAAGCAAATTCAGGATACTTACTCAAAATATCGTGTACCTTACCTTGCCTAATAAAATACCTTGACATAGCTCATGGGTTATAATCCTAATAATCTTCTGTAAGTGGACAATCAATCATATAGTGTTCAAGAAAGTGACCATAAGGCTGACCACATATTTACTTTCTCATAATGTGTGTATGCCAAACTGCAAGAAGTACGTACTTGTTACCAAGCCTAACCCTGCTTACTACAATAATAGTCGGCTTATTTACATTGCCAGTTGCTCCGTTAATTTGCTGATCTACGTTCATTTTATCAATATTGAGTTAAAGAAATACTCAGGATTCCATGATGATTAATGTAAACATCTCCTTTAGATTAATAATATCAATACAATTTTCAATATTGACACTGTGTTTATCAGTGCTTGGAAGTTTGAAAACTTAATTAGGCAGCCTATGGCAGTGGTGGAGGCTGTTGTTGAAAGATTGGGCAGCCTATGACAGTGGTGGAGGCTGTTGTTGAAAGATTGGGCAGCCTATGGCAGTGGTGGAGGCTGTTGTTGAAAGATTGGGCAGCCTATGGCGGTGGTGGAGGCTGTTGTTGAAAGATTGGGCAGCCTATGGTAGTGGTGGAGGCAGTTGTTGAAAGATTGGGCAGCCTATGGCAGTGGTGGAGGCTGTTGTTGAAAGATTGGGCAGCCTATGGCAGTGGTGGAGGCAGTTGTTGAAAGATTGGGCAGCCTATGGCAGTGGAGTAGGTTGTTGAAAGATTGGGCAGCCTATGGCAGTGGTGGAGGCTGTGTACCTGGAGAGGGTTTCGGGGGTCAACGCCCCCGCGTCTCGGTCTGAGATCAAGCCTCGTGGTGTATCAGGGTCTGATCAACCAGGCTGTTACTGCTGGCCGCACGCAACCTGAAGTACGAACCACAGCCCGGCTGGTCAGGTTGTGACTTTAGGTGCCTGTTCAGTGTCTTCTTGAAGACAGCCAGGGGTCTATTGGTAATCCCCCTTATGTATGCTGGGAGGCAGATGAACAGTCTTGGGCAGCCTATGGCAGTGATGTAGGCTGTTGGTGTAGGCTACAGCTCACACCATCCATGGTGTGAGCTGTAGTCGACAGATTACATATAATACATGAATTGTGTAGTAACAAGCGCCAAACAATCCTTAGTAATAAAAGCAAGCCTTTTATTATATATTTATTACTGTTGAAAATAAAATTCTTAAAGAAACCATGTCACAGTAACATAGTATAAGAAATAGTCTAGTTTTGTTGGTTCTCATAGACATGTGACTATTCATGTATGACTTCTATTAATTTAACAACTAAAGTTCATTTTTTTTAAGTCTCCCCCCCCCCGCCATTTTCTTTCCTCTGGAGGACAGTTCACAATAACAATTGACTCCCACAATAATGGCAACCATTACCCCTTTCCAATTTATCAAATTTGGAAAAGGCTAATGGTTTCTAGTTTCTATTGTGCCTAAACTTCATCTCATCTCAAAAAATCATTGTTTTTATTATGTCTGATATGCCTAAATTAATAACCTCATACATTGCGTATATTTTGTAAGTATTATTACTGTTTATGAAACTTTAATTTTAAGATATATGCATTCGTTGTTCTGTATAATTTATGGTAATTTATGGTCTGTCTTATTGTCAAGAAATCTCTAATTACCTTGGCAAATGCCTGGTATAATCACTTTTAATAATTAAGTTTAATCGCCGTTTCTTTTGCTGCTAATGATGGTCCTTAATTACCTTAGCTCCCGGGATGAGAGAGAGAGGGAGAGACGGAGAGAGCGAGACAGGGAGAGAGAGAAAGAGACAGGAGAGAGAGGAAGAGAGAGAAAGAGAGCGGTGGGAAGGGAGGTGAGGCACAGACAAAAATTCTCCCATTTCCTATATGCATCCTAGTTACTTTTACTGTGCTTTTGACACCATTATAACAAATCTCCAACGCCTTATACGCATATATATAACAATTATTATTATTATTATTATTATTATTATTATTATTATTATTATTATAAAGAAATGCTACCTACATCAGTAGGGGGTCATACAGCCCCTGGAGAATGGAGAGGTTACCAGGTTTGATCCAAGGGGAGAGGAGCTTCAATTCCTTGACAGCTGTATGACCCAGGTGGGTTAAGCGCTTAGTTTTTATTATAATCCAATTCCTTGCATCAAGAGCCCTTCACCAGCAATATATCACTACATTAAACGACCAAATTGCACTTAAAATTTCTGAACCATATTATTTTTTTTAATAACTTCGTATTCCCAAATGCAAAATTATATATTGTGTAAATTACTAATTTAATGACAATTTTAATAATATAATCTCGTGGTGGTGTCACAGCGTCGGGGGAATGGAAGATGATCAGGTTTGATCCGAGGAGGAAGAGAGGTAGCTCCAGTTTCAAGGATCAAGAGCTCCTTACCGGCATCAACGGAACACTGATTAAACTTTTTTTTTTTTACTGTTTAACAATCAAGTTCAAAATGTCGTGAATTTTGAGATTTTTTTGGTTAAGTAAATCACCACTCCTCCCATATGTAAAATGTAACTCCTATATTATGACGATGGGTTATAGTCAATAAAATATGTATTGAGTGGCACTTAGGCCTTCGTTCGTATATGATATTCCGGTTAAATTATTAGTTTTAACCGATCGTATAAAATCCAGTTAAAAGTTTGAGCTTTAACGGATTATTCATAACCGGAGTGTTTTTTTAACTGTGTTTTGTAGCGATAACATCAATAACAGGAAAGTTTAGCACTCAAACAACATGGAAGACATAATTCTGCTTATTATAATAAGCATATGTTGGTTATAAAACAGCTGCCGGTGAACCACCAGACAAGTGATACTCTCAGTTTCAACTCTAGACTTCCACCTCCTCTGACAGTATTTACTTGCCACCGGTGTTTATATTCGCTGTTTTCATTAATTTTTATCCTTGCTTTTTGTTGTTGTGTTGTATATTTATATTTCTGTGTGGTTATGAGCGCTGAGGGGCCTACATGGTCCAGGTGGTCGGTAAATATGAGTAAGTTTGAGAGCCTCGGGGACGCCATCAGTTGTGTGTCAGCTTGTGTGGAAGGTGGACGTGAGGGCTCACTGACTTATTTGCTTCGTTATTGCTATATTCTAATAAAGAAAAGTTGTGAGCGAGTGTATTTTTGTGTTGTTTCTCAGTCCTGGCTTCAGTAATGTGATTTAGATTAGTCTGCGGGGAAAAACATTAGCAGTGGCGCAGGAAATAAATGCTTGCATAATATTGCTAGGTGGTAAATGGTGATACCAGCAAACTTTGGAAAATGACTCTTATGTGAGGTTCAGGATATTTATTGAAGGAAACGTTGTGTCACGAGTGGCTTCACTATTCTATAGTTATTTCTTCCGGAAGCTAAATAGCCAAGAGAGAGAGGAAAAACAACAGGCGTCAGTGATGATGGCTGCTGGTGTGTCCATCTTGCAGAGACAACAGTTGTCACCACGGATGCTACTCTACTTGTCTTCCTGAGATAAATAGTAATGGAGACACAGAGATGCTGTGTTGATCTTGCAAACTACAGGTGAGGAAATAATTTTCTTTATTCTTGCTGTGAAGGGCTTATAGACAAAAATTGGATATTGATACAAATATCCAATTTGCACTTAGCTCTATTATATTTTGGTGCAGGTTGTCCCCATTCTCCTACGAACCCTCTCTATTAATTACTAGGCTAAGTAGTTATGTATTAGGAAGTGCGTCATCAGTATGAGTAGTTAGGCAGTGGAACGATATTGATGAGAAAAGGGTGGAAGCTAAGCTAATACTTATTTAACTCCAACAACTAGACGAATCTTCATCCCCCATACACATAGAAGCGCTCACATTATAGCTACATAAATATACTTTCCACCTGGGGGTGCTGTATAACCCATGTGGTTTAGCGCTTCTTTTGATTATAATAATCCACCTGGGGGTTCTTAGGTAAAGGTTAAGAAATTGGTAAAGTATATAAAACAGGAATCTTGGGCGAACTGACTTGATCACAGATTTATGTATATATTGTTCTTTGCTGTTGTGAAATATTTGTTCATCGCTATAGTCCTGTTTCAGATACTGCTCCTTGAACCACTGTGTTCGTTGTTTCAGATACTGCTCCTTGAACCACTGTGTTCGTTGTTTCAGATACTGCTCCTTGAACCACTGTGTTCGTTGTTTCAGATACTGTTCTCTCGAACGATGTTTCAGATACTGTTCTCTCGAACGATGTTTCAGATACTGTTCTCTCGAACGATGTTTCAGATACTGTTCTCTCGAACGATGTTTCAGATACTGTTCTCTCGAACGATGTTTCAGATACTGTTCTCTCGAACGATGTTTCAGATACTGTTCTCTCGAACGATGTTTCAGATACTGTTCTCTCGAACGATGTTTCAGATACTGTTCTCTCGAACGATGTTTCAGATACTGTTCTCTCGGACGATGCTTCAGATACTGTTCTCTCGAACGATGCTTCAGATACTGTTCTCTCGGACGATGCTTCAGATACTGTTCTCTCGGACGATGCTTCAGATACTGTTCTCTCGGACGATGCTTCAGATACTGTTCTCTCGGACGATGCTTCAGATAATGTTCTCTCGGACGATGCTTCAGATACTGTTCTCTCGAACGATGTTTCAGATACTGTTCTCTCGAACGATGTTTCAGATACTGTTCTCTCGAACGATGTTTCAGATACTGTTCTCTCGAACGATGTTTCAGATACTGTTCTCTCGAACGATGTTTCAGATACTGTTCTCTCGAACGATGTTTCAGATACTGTTCTCTCGAACGATGTTTCAGATACTGTTCTCTCGAACGATGCTTCAGATACTGTTCTCTCGGACGATGTTTCAGATACTGTTCTCTCGAACGATGTTTCAGATACTGTTCTCTCGAACGATGTTTCAGATACTGTTCTCTCGAACGATGTTTCAGATACTGTTCTCTCGAACGATGTTTCAGATACTGTTCTCTCGAACGATGTTTCAGATACTGTTCTCTCGAACGATGTTTCAGATACTGTTCTCTCGAACGATGTTTCAGATACTGTTCTCTCGAACGATGTTTCAGATACTGTTCTCTCGAACGATGTTTCAGATACTGTTCTCTCCAACGATGTTTCAGATACTGTTCTCTCGAACGATGTTTCAGATACTGTTCTCTCGAACGATGTTTCAGATACTGTTCTCTCGAACGATGTTTCAGATACTGTTCTCTCGAACGATGTTTCAGATACTGTTCTCTCGAACGATGTTTCAGATACTGTTCTCTCGAACGATGTTTCAGATACTGTTCTCTCGAACGATGTTTCAGATACTGTTCTCTCGAACGATGTTTCAGATACTGTTCTCTCGAACGATGTTTCAGATACTGTTCTCTCGAACGATGTTTCAGATACTGTTCTCTCGAACGATGTTTCAGATACTGTTCTCTCGAACGATGTTTCAGATACTGTTCTCTCGAACGATGTTTCAGATACTGTTCTCTCGAACGATGTTTCAGATACTGTTCTCTCGAACGATGTTTCAGATACTGTTCTCTCGAACGATGTTTCAGATACTGTTCTCTCGAACGATGTTTCAGATACTGTTCTCTCGAACGATGTTTCAGATACTGTTCTCTCGAACGATGTTTCAGATACTGTTCTCTCGAACGATGTTTCAGATACTGTTCTCTCGAACGATGTTTCAGATACTGTTCTCTCGAACGATGTTTCAGATACTGTTCTCTCGAACGATGTTTCAGATACTGTTCTCTCGAACGATGTTTCAGATACTGTTCTCTCGAACGATGTTTCAGATACTGTTCTCTCGAACGATGTTTCAGATACTGTTCTCTCGAACGATGTTTCAGATACTGTTCTCTCGAACGATGTTTCAGATACTGATATACCAGTCCATCAGGGACTGGTATATCAGTTCTTCCCCGGTGGACGAAACGTCTTCACAGTTAAATGCTATAACCCGCAATGCGTCTTATTTACATGGGAAAAACGTTCTCTTGGCGGCTGAAAGGGTGTACCTGTGTTTGTGGGAGAATGTGTGAATATAACTGGAAGCAGTGGCAGCGACAGTGGTATTGGAAACACACATTATCGCTGTACGTTGTATTTATTGTAGGTTCCAGGGAAAGTCGATATGGCGTGTCATAAGATATCCTGGTGGTCCAGCACTTCTTGGGGACTTTAATGCAAAGCATCCTTGGTGTGGATTTGCAGTCTGATGCATGAGGGGTGAGGGCAGACTGTATAAAGTCTCCGCTTACTAAATATAGTATTCGACACTGTAAACACTAACTGCCCCATGTATGGACTTGGCTGTGTTGTATAAACATAGGATAGAAGTTTTCTGACCTGTGATGGCAGTCACCTCTATCATTTGGTGGGAGGAGATGGGTCTTTCTAGGCCATGACAGTGACCGTCGCATCATTACGGGATGTTCGTAAATTACGTGCTAAAAACTAGGGTACATGAACATATGGAGAAGTGTAGACTGCAGCGGAACGTTGTAATAGTTCATTCAACTCTCTTCAGAGCAACTATACCCTCGTTAACTTAGCATAATATAAAGCTGCAAAAGCTGTTGCAAAGTGTATTATATAAGGAGTTACACAAAATGCACTATATCTCTCGTCTGAACTGTCCGAGTCTCATACAATTTACATAATCTGTAACTAGATAGGTTCTTGGAAACATCAGGCTTGTCCTTCATCTCGGTTACTCGTATAATATTTCATTATTTTCAGTTTTATAGCTTGAATAATACTCGCTTCCGGTGCTTGAATTGGAGAGAAGCATTGGAATAAATAAGATGACAATAATGTAGTGCATCTTGTTGGAAAGGTCTCTAACATCTTTCCCAGTAGTATGTTTATCTCTCAGGATAAGAAATAAGGCAGAGAAGAATCTGTTGAGAACACGGAATCATTATCAGGACCTCCGCTTGGGAAAGTATGCACAAAGGTGAGCGCTGTGTATGAGGGGTTATCACGGCTAAAGGATGCGTTCTGTTGTTGCCCGGGACCATGAGAGGATCCTAGGGAATGAATGGGCGGATTCTGAGGCGAAGGCTGCTGTTTCGAGATTGCCCTTTAGCCGATTTCTTTCTCAGTGAATTTATAAGCCACATATGTACGTATGTTCTTGGGAAGTGGTAGGCCCAATGGGCCCTACAGACGAACAAGGAATTGTAGGTAGTTCAAGAGGATGTGGGTGGTTGCCCCCCCAGCCCTCCTGCAACAGAATTGTCACTGAGCCTATTCTGGCAGTCTGTGTATGGGGGGGGGGGACACACCTCACCCTTGTTGGTGCTCCTGCTCCTCTCATTGTGACTTGATGCATGTTCCTCACTATATAAAACATTTCAACAGTTCGCCCACGGCTTCAGCCATTTTCCGTAAGGCATTTGAGTACCTCTAGGGATTTAGGAAATTGTTGGAGTATGTTTTGATTTTTTTTAACTGACGCGAGTATTTTTTTTTTTTTTTTTTTTTTATTGTGAATAGTACTGAGTGATCTCTCAGGTCAAAATGCTCTACAGATTTAACTTAAGCGTTGTACACACAGTCTCTACAAACTGATCGCCTACAATGTATGGTTAGGCTGCTCCCATAGATAGTTTTGGAAAGTTTAGTGACTAGTGTATTACAGTGAATAATAGATCCAGATGCAAACTTCACTTTATGTGAAATACAGGAAAGGGTGACATGAGTGAAGAACGTTGTAGAGTATTGGTACATAATTATGTTCAGTATAGGGGGGTGGGTAGATGCGCGAGTAATTTCCAGGGAAGTGGGGGATAATCCAGAGCAAAAATAAGGAATGGTCTTGACGTGTTTGCATCTCATATGGATTTTCATGATGGGGGGGGGGTCACTCACTGCAGACAGCTCAAAATGTCGAATCGAAATGTGAAATTCCACTAGGTGACTAAATTTAGGTAAACCTCATTTATGTATATTTTTTATTTTATTTTTATTTTTTTTAACATTTGCGAGATTACACTTTATCGCTTCGAGATGATTAGTTTGAAAAAAAAAATACGCCCGAAGAACTATATAGTAACGTCTTTCAGTTACAGCCTAGCTTTCCCAAATAGGAATTAACACTTACTGTTGTGCTACACTATATAAAGGGGACGTCTAGACACGTATGTACAATATGTGAAATGAATATCACATTTCCCAGTTGCGTTGTTGGTAGGCCTACTTTGCTGATTATTTATTCTCTTTCGGTGTTTGAACGGACTGTTCAATTGATCGTTCTCAGAAGATGGTAAGTCTACCTCGATTACTATTTTGTCTAGCCTGGTTAATAAACCAAAACTCAAGTCATAAAGTAATTTATTGCTCTGCAAACTATATTTCTCCACAAAAGTTAGAAACCTCTTGCAGTACAGTTTGAGCTGGGAGGCAGTTTCCAAGACTGAGGCTTTGTATCGGATATACATTTTTGCCTTTCTTACAAATATACACTAAGCCTTCTCTGGGGTGGCAGTGGTGAAAGAAAAAGATTAAGAGGGGTGAACTGTATCTGAAACCTATACCTCTCCATATTCCAGCAACGGTCCATCAACAATGTCACAAGTTCAGAGACACCAGGAGGAAGGGCGCGAATCCTGACTGACAAAAAATAGAAAGGATGGAGATAAAGTGGGAGAGTGTGGGGGAGACGGGGAAAGCTCAATAGAATAAATAAAAAGAATTCGTAACTCCATCAAAGTCCTAACACCCCACACCATCACAACCTGCAGTTCCAATTTTCCTACTGAACGATGAGTAAGACGCATATGCAACAGTTAGGTATCTTTATTTTCGAAAAAGTTTCGTCCACTGTGTAGGCATACCCCTTAATGGAGGTTCCTTGACACTGGTGAGGGGCTTTTGATCTAGGGAATTGGATCTGTGCTCCAGTTCCCTGAATTAACCCCCCCCCAGGCGCTGTGTATCCTACGGGTTAAGCGCTTCCCCGTGATTATAATAATCTCAAGGATATTTCCTAGTGAACTCCTACCCCACCAGGTGCACTCTCACCAGGATCAGCAGCTCATGGTTTACCAAAACTGTTTAAAGCACTTTCAGCGCTGGCATTATTTAGTTAGTATTGAGCGACGAACATGAACCAGCGGGTGTGAAGTATCTTCCATCACCTCTCCTGGAGTAGGGGTTGACGATGTTGCAGTTGGGAAGGCCAACTGAACGAATATGCTTATAACGAATATGACGATAAATGCGTTTCTTTTTTGTATGTGTATGGGGAGGGGTGTCACTCTTCCTCAGAGGCGGCCGGTGTTAAAAATATACTTGGATAATGTGAAACAATTCTGCTCACTATTTCTAGAAAATGAACGAAGATTTTTAATGAGTGTATATAAGAGAGGTTGACGAAGCTAATTACTAGTACTAGGAATCCTTGAGTGAGAATCTCACCATGTGAAAAGTTTAAAATTATGTGTGTTCATATAGACTTCAGGCTGAGGGACTAATTACCTCAAACTACTAATGTTCCACCGAAGAAGCCACTGGCTGGCGAAACGTTTCCAGAATAGACACCCAAATGTTGCACAAGTCTCATTTATCAATTTATCGGTTTTATAAATAATTTATGCAAATCAGGTTATATAGTAACATTAGCTATGTATAAAATAATTATCATGGCCCATACAGTATATTTTCCAATTTTAAATGAGATTTGCTCAGAATTTATACCGGTGACGCAGAAATCAACATTTAAATTAAAGAATAACATAAATTATCTTCCGTGAAGAGGTTAACCCAATTGAGTCACTCAGCACAAGATGATTGATGGAAACTCGATCCTCCTGTCCCTAATAATAAGGCAGCCAGACTACTTATCTACCTACGTATTTCACACATCATTTTATGGAAAACTTTGTCACCAAAAGCCCATTTCGGTCTGTCGTGGACCATTGTCAAGTCCCAACTGGAGCGAGGAACGTAGAGATCAAGAGACCTACGGTAGGACGGGACGGAAGAGGGTAGTGGTAGTTTGTGTTGAAGGGGAAGGTAGTTTGTGTTGGTGAAGGGGAAGGTAGTTTTCAAAACTTACCATAGACGGATAGAACGCAGAGAGCCGTGTCGTTCACATCATTAAACGTGAAGGACTGGTCAATATCAGCAGCTGTAAATATCATTATTACAAGGAATTTCAGTTTCCAAAGAGTTACAGTTTAATAAAATGTTGGAAATTGAAAGAACAGAGACAGCCAGCAAATAAAGGCTAAGATGCACATAGCGTACTGCCGAGAAAATGATTAGGTTGGTTAACGGGGTTTAAAGCCTGTTGACCACTAGGGTCGTTAAGGCTGCACCTAACTTTTCCACCACCAAGAAAAGAATATTTTAATCCCTAAAATAAGATTTGAAGTAAACTCGCAGCATATATGTGTGTGTGTAATATAAAGGTTGGAGGGAGGGGGTAAAGGAGGTTTTGTGTGCGAAGGGCTTGGACTTCCAGCAAGCATGCGTGAGCGTGTTAGGAGCGAATGGAGACAAATGTTTTTTAGGACTTGCTGATGGAGTTTGAGCAGGGTAATGTTTATGAAGGGATTCAGGGAAACCGACAGGCCTGCACTCTGAAGGAGGGATGTTAATGTTGCAGTTTTATAACTGGAGTGTAAGCACGCCTCTGGCAAGAAAGTGATGGAGTGAATGATGATGAAAGTTTTACTTTTTCGGGCCACCCTGCCTTGGTGGGAAACTGCCGATGTGTTAATAATAATGGTACGTTTAGGGTAAAGCACACTGTTGTAACTAGTTTTTATTGGGCCAACGTTTCACTCTTGTGAAGAGCTTTATAGTCAACGTTTCAATCTGTAAAGCTTTATAGTCATGTTTCACTGTGTAGATCTTTATAAATTCACGTTTCAGTGTGTATAGAGCTTTATCAAGTCACGTTTCACTTTGTGTGCAGCTTTATCAATTTATATACACAATTCAGAATTTACTCATACGGACAAAAGCAAATTGCATGTTTAGATTTGACTAGATTACTCTGCTCTGGACGAGGCGAAAGGTGCATCATATAAATATCTAACACATGTGGCGAGAAGCCACGAAATGCAGTCACTTAAGACATGTTGAAACTTTTCGGCCCTGGGACCTTGTTCACTCTCAATGCATTATTTGGAGTGACCTAGGTCCCAGGAACGAAACGAGTTCGAAGGAACATTGCAGCAGGCCTACTGGCCCATGCGAGGCAAGTCCAATTCTCCCACCGACTTAAGCCAATGCCCTGACCTCTGACCTAGTCAGGTCAGTCACATTCACTTAAGGGAAGAGCACGGCATCTGACCTAGTAGCACAAGCTAGTTAGGTCCAACTCACACCCACCCACACCCACTCATGTATTTATCCAACCTATTTTCAAAACTACACAACGTCTTAGCTTCTGTGACGGTACTCGGGAGTTTGTTCCACTCATCCACAACTCTATTACCAAATCAGTGCTTTCCTATATCCTTCCTAAATCTGATTTTTTTTCCAATTAAAACCATTGCTGCGAGTCCTGTCAATACTAAATATTTTTAGCACGTTATTTACATCCCCTTTATTAATTCGTGTTTTCCATTTATACACCTCAATCATATCCCCCCTAATTCTACGCCTTTCTAGAGAGTGCAGATTAGGTTGCAATTTGCAACGCAAGTTTTGAGTGAATGTATCTCATGAAGTTTGTATTAAGTATTTACATTTTCATTTCACTTTAGAGACTGTATACTTTGATGTAGGTCACGCACGTGCGTGCCCGTATATACACGGACGCTGGCTTGTACGTAGAGAGGTGTTTAGTTATTTTAGTTTAATATGATGGTAAATTTATCTTTAGTTATATATTTTTTTTATTAAGAGCCCTGAGTGACCAACATGGTAAAAGCGCTCTGTAAATATCACTACTACGATTGCTGATCTACTACTATGGCTACTGATAATAATAATACTACGACTGCTGATATATTACTTCTACGACTGATAATACCCCAACTACGGCGCATAGAGGCGTCAGATCCTGATGCAATATTACCAAGAATACTGAGAGGAACAGCGCATTCAAGCCACTTTCACTGATCTTCAAGGCATCATCAGCGACGGGTGTGGTGGCAAACGACTGGAAGATAGCAAATGTGATGTCAGTATTCAAGAAAGGTGAGAGGCAGGAAGCCCTGAACTACACACTGGTGTCCCTAACGAGTATAACATGCAAATTTCTGGAAACCCTCGCCTAGTAAATGACAAAGTGAAACTTGAGAGAGCAAAGACGAGAATCAAGTCTGGTGCCTGAATTGAGAGGAATAAGTTGCGAAGAACAGGAGGACAATTCTTCATGGCACTGGAGGAATGAAGATCAAGAAGGGATATAATCATGGCCTGCAAAATACTACGGTAATGGTACAAGACAGATACAACGTTACATAAGCCGTATCACCACCAAGGCATGTTTGGCTTTTACACCTGAAAATGCTATTCAGGAACTTCATTACTACATACATCAAGACCATTACAGAATATGCACCACTAACATCGTTCACATCTGGTCACTCCCATCAGGAAACTAAAGAAAATGCAAAGCGAATTGTAACGACCAGTAAAAAAGGGCACTAAAACTGAACCTCATGACAAATTATATTTTTCAAACAAATTAGATACATTCAAAGTGTGCTGCTACACTTTTTTTACCTGATTGTTATACAGTGGGACCAAAAGCTAATTATGTTGCTGGAAGACTTCAGTAGAACGATGATGAATGTCTGTAGGTCACGTGGCCTGGACTAGGTGCTGCTTCAGGCAGACTTCATATACGTACAGCTTTGGTAATGGAGCTGACTGACACACAGCTTTAGTAATGGATACGATAGATACACAACTTCAGTAATACAGTAGATACAAAATTTCAGTAACATAATATATACACAGTTTATTAATTGATCTGATAGATACATGGCTTCAATAATAGTGTCCACGAGACTAAGAATTCGAAAATCTGGTCATGACGAGTTAAGAGGTGGAGCCAAGAGCTGGAACCCTGCAACCGGACCTCGGGTAATACAACTACTTGAGTACCCACGCATGTACGTACACAATCTAAAGGAACCAGGTTCGATTCCTGTTCGAGCAGCAGCGGGAAGCAAGTCCGAACAGATATTTCTGTTTGAATCTGGTTCTTCTTTAGGTACCAACTGATATGCATGCAATTTTCAACATTTCCCTGGTTACTCAGCCTTATCGGACGTACAGTGGCAGGTGTTTTTGTGTGGGTAATTAAATGTTTTTTTTTTATACGTGTATATGAACTAATCAAGGAAAACCTCGATTGTAAGTTGACAGCGAACGTTGAGAAACTGACTTTGGAAATCACGCAGAAAAATTAGTGTTCCTTGATGCCTAGTACACACTTCATGTTTATGATGTACAATATAACAAGACGTATAGGTAACACTTGAGTATCTTCGTTGACGAAACATTTCGCCTGTGCAGCAGGCTTCTTCAGATGAGTACTTCTGTATTTGACTGAAGTAGCCTGCTGCGCAGACGAAACGTTTCCATACTAAAGATAGCCAAGTGTTGCGCATATCTTAGCCATTAACATGTACAACATATTGATGACGTGAAGGTGACGCTTAGGTTTTTCTGCATTACCCTCTGGAGCAGCGTTCTAGCATGTCTAGTGGTCAACATGACCAGAAAAGTCGCATGATCTTTTTAATTGATAATGGTGAGGATTGTAACCTGTTAGATGGGGTCCTTCTCTACGTGTTCGTGTGTGGGACCCTTAGCCTCGGAGAAGTAACTCAAAAAGGCTTCAAAGGAAAAATAATGAGATTTCTCCTTGTAGGATGCATTGATGGTAAAAGGAGGATAGTGTTCATAAACTAGGATTGTGTTTTTTGTGAGGTTTGGTTAAAGGAGGGTAGTGCTGGGACGCTCGTTGTGACATTTTAGTCTTGTGGTGTCACGTGTGCTTGCTAATTAGGTAAAAGCAAATGTTTTTTAGGAATCTCAGGCAGAGGATTGTTGACCTCCCCTACCCTAGTGTTTTCCTATGCTGTGGTGGTACATGATGCTGTGTCGCCAGTATGCTTGTCTCCTCTCTTTCCTCTATCCATTTCCTTACAATTTCCCAATTGTTTTGGCTTTTCTAGCGTTTCCTGATCCCATCTCTCCTCTTCCTGCCTTCTTCCTGATCAATTCTCCCTACCTCTTACCTGATCCCTTATTCCTACCTTCTTCCTGATTCCCTCTCCCAGATCATCTCCCTTTTCTCCCTACCTCAGCTCTGTATAACCCTTGTGGGTTTGGTGCTTAATTCTGATTGTAATAATTGTCTCCCTACATTTTTCATCTACATCTACAGACATGTACACTAACTCGCATGTTTTTTTAATGATCTTAGTTTTGCCATGATTCGTTTGTCAAATATATCTTAAATGTTTTTAGTAATTCTTATTTTTCATTTTTCTTTGTTTTGGTCGAGTAATATGTTTGTGATATGTCCAGTAAATATTTTTCCTTGTTATATATTCTTTTTATTTTGTTGTAATATTTAGTGTACAATGAAACAAAAACTTGCAACAACAAAAATTCCCTGTGATAAAGAACAAGAATGAGGTAGCAGAACTATATGATTGGGAGAGAATGAAATGCGAAGAACAGTCAGAATATAGAATACTGTTAATCTAGGAGTGATGGACACACTCATGAACAAGAGAATATAATTTAATAGACAGCGGTAAACAGATTTATCAAAATAAATGGAACGTAATTAGAGAGGACGGAGCGTAGAGATCAAATACAAGAGACAAAACTCCTGTCAAATGGTGATCATTTATACTTCAATGGAGTGGATTGGTAAGCCAGGAATGGCCATGGCCAACAGGTCAAGTGGTGGGTTATCATATAACAAACCACCACTTCAGAAGGCATTTGTTCTTTACTGACAAATCCTAACTAATGTATTTAATGGAGGTGGAGATGGAAAGAAGCGAAAGAGAAAAAAAAAAACTGATATGTGAGGTGACTATAGAGAAATGCGAGTTACTGAATGGAATATATTGGACAAGATAAATGGATAATAAGACTGGAGGAGATAAGAGAGACGTTAATGAAGACATGAATGGAAACTGCAGATACATATTAACGAAAATGAAAATAAATTTAAAACTTAGAGAACCCGTTGTTTACAAAGAAATGTAGCGAGGTAAAGCCCTGAAAAAAAACAGAGAAAAGATCACAGGGTTTCACAGGGAACTAAGCTTGGACTACTTATGCAAAATTAAATCTGGAAGCAGAAAATCTTTCAAAATGACAGCAGCGAACATCAGAGGACACCCACAGAGGAATGATGATTGCACGGTTCAAGTGATAGTACCCAAGAAGAGGCTCTGAAGTGACTAAAGTGGAATTTGAGGTTCGATGAAACAAGATATCAGGAGAGGTAGAAAGTGGTGAATAATAAAGACCAGAGGAGATGTGGGAGGGAGAGAGGAGCAGAGAAACTGTTCTTCCTTCTTGATGGAATTTATAATTAGTTTGGGCAACTGTTATACAGCCAGAAAACTGCAAATGTCGGTCCCAGAGTACAAAAAAAAAAAGACGGGAAGCACTAACCTACTGAGCAGTTTTAGTAACAGTCATACTGGATAAGATACTAGAAAGGATAAAAAGCCTAGAGCATCATGAAATGTCGCAGACAACCAGCACAGGCTCAGAGCCTCCATCGTTTGTTACATAATACACACAATTTCTACATGTAGTAGGATTCTATGACAGTAATATAAATAAAGTAGGTGAGGAGGACGTAAACTGCATTTCCTATGAATCTGTAGAAGCATCTGTAGCAGTAGTTGTGGTAGTAGCAGCAGCTGTAGCAGTAGTGGTGGTAGTAGCAGCAGCTGTAGCAGTAGTGGTGGTAGTAGCAGCAGCTGTAGCAGTAGTGGTGGTAGTAGCAGCAGCTGTAGCAGTAGTGGTGGTAGTAGCAGCAGCTGTAGCAGCAGTAGTGGTGGTAGTAGCAGCAGCTGTAGCAGTAGTGGTGGTAGTAGCAGCAGCTGTAGCAGTAGTGGTGGTAGTAGCAGCAGCTGTAGCAGCAGTAGTGGTGGTAGTAGCAGCAGCTGTAGCAGTAGTGGTGGTAGTAGCAGCAGCTGTAGCAGTAGTTGTGGTAGTAGCAGCAGCTGTAGCAGTAGTGGTGGTAGTAGCAGCAGCTGTAGCAGTAGTGGTAGCAGCAGTAGCTGTAGTAGTAGTATAGTGGCGTTTTTCAGAGACAAACACTGGCGAAGAGAGAGTAAGTCCTGCTTCATGAGCCCCCGTCTTCGTCTTCAAGGATATCCTTGGTTGCATTTGTCTTGAAAGTGGATTTTCTTGGCTTTGTCTTAGAAGCCGACCAATCCAAGGTGACACCCGAGAGAGGAAATCCGCAGGCAGATGAGATTTACTACATTGGTCTCTTGAATCTCCGCTTTTGGGAAAAAAGATTTTCGTTAGTAGATTTGTGTTGGGGGATTTTCTTGAGGTCGTAAGTATGGGGTCTGTTATGGTGCACACTGGTCCAGGGTGAGTATCCTCGTGTACTCGGAACCAGGGTCACTATGCTGGTGTACTCAGAACCAGGGTCGGTATGCTGGTGTACTCTGAACCAGGGTCGGTATGCTGGTGTACTCTGAACCAGGGTCTGTATGCTGGTGTACTCAGAACCGAGGTCAGTATGCTAATGTACTATGATCCAGGGTCACTAAGCTGGTGTACTATGAACCAGGGTCGGTATGCTGGTGTACTATGAACCAGGGTCGGTATGCTGGTGTACTATGAACCAGGGTCACTATGCTGGTGTACAATGATCCAAGATCATTAACCTTGTGTACTCGGAACCAGGTTGAGTATCCTGTACTTTGGTTCAAGGTTCAGTATCTTCGAATCTGAATCCCTCTCATTCCACAGGAATTTTATGACCCTTACGGATTTAGCGCTTCCATCTGATTAAAATAATACAATTCAGAACCGCATCAGTCAACTCCTGATACATCGTATGAAAATGGACGAAACGTTTTCTGTGTTTAGGCTGTATAGGCACAAATTTAGCTGGATTCTGTGTGATATCTGAAAAATATATCTGGTCACCTTTAGGCTTTTAGTGATGTGTTGTCCTTAAGGGAAATAATCTCTTGGTTTTAGGTTCTGTAAGTTATCATGGGACAGTTTTAATAATAAATTTGTTTTCTGTGAAATAATTGGGGAATGTCTATTCTAATCAGAAGTCAGTGATTGACTTTATTTGGTTATCCTAGTCTAAATCAGCTGAATGTAGTTTTATGTGCCTATAACATATGTATGTTATGGACACTAAACTTGCATAAAACTTGCTGTAGTTATTTTCTTAACTGGTCAGTCTTAGAGGAAAGTTTGGATTAATTTTAGCTTCTGTAGGTCCCAGTTTTTTTTTAATTATCAAAAAAAAAAATGCTGCTTAAGAGATCATTTCTAGGTCTCATCTCATTAGCTTCAGACCTTCCAAGCTGATAATGCAACTTCTGAGCGGCTTCAAGCTTAATGTCTTGTGTATTTTAGGATATTGGTCTCTCTGAAAATTTTGAATTAGATTTGGGCCGTATCTGTCCTAATTTACCATTTTTACTGAAGATATTTAGAATGTTAGTTTCCTTATGACTTCTGAATGCCTCTTCTGATTGCCTTCAGATCTTCAACGCTAATACTTAGCTGCAATGCACTGACCTAAAATGCACTGACCTAAATGCATTTTAAAAATTATTGATGCTACCACCAGTAGTAATACTGTGCTGAAGAGGAGTAATAATACTAATAATAATAGTAATAATAATAAAAAGATCAAAAGATTAATTTCCACATAAGTACTTCTCATTGCACAGTTGATCTCTCTATAACTTTCATTTCCTCTCTCTGTTTACAAACTTAAGCTCGGTAATGAGTATTCTTGTAGAGTCAACATTGCAGAGTGGCATTTAATCATTGCATAGTCAACGTGGGGGGCCTATTGTTGCACAAGATTAAATGTCAACTGCATCTCTCCTCTCAGTTGCAAAGCTGGTTGGTGACTTGTAGTGGTTTGCGATTCGTGAGGCGACGCAGCCAACTCTGGACTTAATTTTGTGTTGTGATCCAGGAAGGATTATTGTTGCCATCACTGTTGTTTATGCATTGGCTACCCTTTGTGCACAGGATACCCCCCCCCGTGCACAGGCTGTCCCCCGTGCACAGGCTGTCCCCCGTGCACAGGCTGTCCCCCGTGCACAGGCTGTCCCCCGTGCACAGGCTGTCCCCCGTGCACAGGCTGTCCCCCGTGCACAGGCTGTATAACAAAAATCTTTATTCTGTCAAATACAAGTGAATGAAGCAGTTTTGCATTCTCTTTCAAATTTATTTCTGATCCTTTTTTTTTTAGAGGGTTAAATGCTTTCATTGTGATGGAATCCATTTTTAACAAAATAAAAATAACTGGGCTATTAATGTTACATTATTATTTTAGCCTTGATGTAGCCCAGAGATTGTAATGGAATTTGAAGTGCGTGCATATTAATATATTACGAACCGTATTATTCTAAAATATGTACGATATTATTCATTATAAACTAGACTGACAGATGCACGATAAACGGTCTATATAACGGACTAATGTTGGAGGATTCTTAGGGTGACCGCTAAGTAAGAATGTTTAGAAATGGCAAAAAAAACACCACTCTTCGACGTGCTTTTATTGTAGTATTGCATATACAGTGATAAACATTGAACGTGTGTTGTTATAAATATAATTTACCCAGTGGATTTTATCTGTTATTACGGAAATCCGTTATATCGAGGACCGTTTCAGAATTGTTTGTTCGTGTCACTGTGACTGTTCTTAAAGCTGCATATCATTGTATTGTATACAAGATGTAAGAAGACAGGATAATGTTTCTCACAGTAACAACATCATTGTCACTTATTCCCCTGGTACTGTATGGTAAACGCTTAAATATCTAAGACTGCTATTGTCACTATTATTCTTCGGAAAAAAAAGTTGTTACCTATAGTCGCTTTCGGGGTAACCTCCGCAGCTCAATCAAAGACTAGGCTAATTTTTATAATGTGGGATACCCAGGTAGGTTCCTCTATCCTCGTGTGCTTAACTCTGTTTTGTGTCGTGCAAGCGAATGGGTGCCCTTCACCTTCGTTAGGTCACCTTTATGAGACGGTTTGGTTTGAGCTGTATATAACTTTAGGGAGGTTCTTGTCCACTGGGAAGGGTGGTACTCTCCGCTGGGCACTTGCCCAGAAACTCAGAATCTCTTTCGGCATAAATAATGGGGCTGTTTCTCATTTTGTGTAAATTTGCTGATACTTGTAGCCAATAACAGTTTTATGGATATGGATTGTGGAATAGGATTTTTTTTTATAGTTGTTGTAGGGACTTTGTGATCATAATTTTTTTATAATACGGTTGGAGATTGGTCACGGCAGTGGTAAATTAACAATCAAAATGTAAGTTTGGTACTGTCAATAAAATGGGTACCTGGGTGTTAGTCGACTGGTGTGTGTCGCATCCTGGAACAAAATTAACTTAATTTGAACGAATTGCTCAGCATAACAAGGGGCTTTCTATATAGTAGTATGTCATTGATGTCAGCTAGGCCTGTATACCTTGTACATGTACTGATAGAAAATAAATAAAAATAATATTAAAGTAAATAACTTATGTGTAACATAAGAGTCCAGGATCCCACTTAGCTGGAAGCTGCTGCTGTTCTGTACGAGGATATCGGAGCACCTTTCCACTGTTTGTTCTAAAATAACCTGTATAGCTCTTGATTAATCCATGTAATGGTGTGAATTGTAGTGATTAAAGCAGATATTATTGGTATTGGGACAAGTGAAACTAATGTCCATCGCCAGGTCTCTGTCTCGCCTTCATAAACCTGCTTTCAGCTGCTACAGGGAATATCTTAAATCCTCGCTCTTTTTCCAGTTAGATTTGTTGTAGGTGCTCGTGGTAACTTCTTTAATGGTGGCCCAAGTAATGGTGGCAGTTTATGATGAATGATTATGGACGGTTTATGTGTAATAGACACAAATTGCAGTTTTAGTTAACAGTATTCAGACAGCGTTTTGTCTATTCAATAGGTGTAGTAAAGTCATTAGAATATACCTGGAGAAAGAAGCTTGTGTGTGTAGGTGAGAGGAGAGATCAGGTGCAGTGATGAGGTGTAGTTTGGGAGAGACTTTCAACATGATTTAAAGAGACGTCAACAAACAATATAAGTTATTTATTAGAAAGCTTTTCAGTCCTATGACCTTGATCATTTCCGAAACGCTTTTTAATAAATTGTCAGTTTTTGTTCGCGTGTGTTTTTAAACCACTTATCGGTATTAATTACCATGATTTCAATGATAGACATTGCTCACCAATTGTATTGGCAAGAGGTGGACCAATTGGAGACTTCCCTGGTTTTCACATTGGTGTTAAATGTTGAAATGATGGCAGTTTACAACCATTTTCTGCAGCATTTTTTTGCCTTAAGTAGCTTGGCTTGTGACCCCTTCATGGTATGATGGCTAGAGTTTGTATTGAACGTAAACATTATGATGTCAGCCCTGGAAGTGTACTTGTGTTCATTTAAACTTGTTGGTACACCACCGGTAGTTCCTCCCGCGTACATTCTATCACATCCTCCCCATTCATACACCAGGACACTCTTCTAAGTGGATGCTCTTGTTCCTGTAAAGAATAAAAAGGTACAATACCGTGACTGGAACAACACACAAAAAAAATCCCTATGCGTGTTATTTGTGTATTGTTCTTGTGTTTTGGATGAGATGGCAGTGAAAAATCAGACAAGTTATTTAGCTGATTTCCCAATATTCGTAAGCTTGAGGGGGGGGGGATTGAAAACCTTATGAGAGAGGGGGATGTAATATGATAATCGCCTTCATGCGGACTTGCCAGGCTTTCGATTATCAATACCTTAATCCTATGTTAAATTTAACAGTAGAACTTAATAGATTAGTATTCAGTCTCTTGTATAATTATATGGTTAAACCAAGCTAAAGACGTAATTTAAGTAACTTAGTAATTAGAGTATATAGCCTACATCGTAATACCTGTACCACGTTTGAGTTGGGGACAGCCTAGCATCAGCAGAGATTTGTGTAGTCGCTTATCAATAGCTCTCCAACAGTGACGTGTCGCGTTTCTGACTTCGTAATGCCGGGCTCGTGATTTCGTCCCATCATTGACAAATAACCACAAGGACAGAATACTCAATCTCCTGTTTGTCTAAAAGATGTGTATATAAAATATATACTCATTAATAATTCACGATGTTCCCAAGAATCTTAGTGACCCACACTCCACAGACTAAAGCTGCAAGTTTGCATTATCAGTCGTAGATATGCGCATACTATGGGTATTTTAATGTAAACCAATGTAGTGGGCCTCATGGAATGTAACCCAACGTAATACAAACTATACATATGGTGAGTAACACACAGTCCTTGTCTTATAGAAATAATACTATATTAACTAGATGGAAAAGCAGGTTTCGGGATAGGGTTGACTAAATGATCTTTTTAGGGTATCAGCCATGATTGTGTTTTGTGAATGAGTTTGGAAAAGTTCATCCAAAATTGAATATCGCATACTGTGAAGGCCTTTCCATGTGCTATATAATTTGGTATATACTAAATAGAAGAGCTTCATGAGAGAACTGATTATTTTCTGCAGCATTACTGGTAGGTAAGATTAAATGCCTGTCCATGTTATTGGTAGGTTTGAGTGTATTTAGAATTTTTTTTAGCGTTGCGTTTTATCTTCTAGCAACTCAGAACTACGAACTAGAAGTGTCTAGTAAAACACAGTTTGTATCATGATGTAACCTGTAGTGTTTGAGATTCTTTCTGGTTGATTTACCGTAAACTTAGAAGGACAGGGAATTAGTTTTATGCATGAAAACTTCTAGAAATAGGATTTTCTTGTTCATCTCATTTCCTTACTTGAACTGGGTCGATGGTTCAATATTGTTTAGTTATCTTTTGAAATTGTAGCAACTAAAGTTGATTGGAAACTTTGATCGATAAATCGCTGATATTTTTTTTCAACACGTCAGCCGTCTCCCACCGAGGCAGGGTGACCCCCCCATCCCCCCAAAAAACAACTTTCACCATCATTCAACACTAAGCATCATTCACACATAATCACTGTTTTTGCAGAGGCGGCCAGATACGAAAGTTTAAATGTCACTCCAAACAACCAACATCCCAACCCCTCCTCTAAAGCGGAAGCATTGTACTTCCCATGTCCAGGACTCAAGTCCGGCTAACCGGTTTCCCTGAATCCCTTAAAATATTACCCTATCCAAACATTCCAACAGCTCGTCAGGTTCCAAAAACCATTCGTCTCCACTCCTATCTAACATGCCCACACATTGATATATATTATCCAAATTATGTTAGGGATAATGTGGGCAGTGTTTCCCTATATTCCATGAAGACACTTGACAAGCACTACACTAGTAGTGTATCCATAGTTTTGCTGTAGATTTGTATTATAAACCTTTGTAAAACGGTGAAAGTTTATACGGGATTCTACTGTCTCGCTGAAAATTTGGTGCCCTAAGTCATTGATTTTTTTTTTTTTTTTGACATCTAGGTGAGTACAAATAGGTAGCGCGTTTGTCTCGCGCTCAGTAGACGGAGGATCAAGCCTCCACCGTCTTCCGCTGAATGACCCACAAGGGTTTAGCGCTTAACATTAATTATAATAATAATTATAATAATTTATTTTTTTTCTGGCCAGTTAAGTTGGCATTCTGGTGACTAGAGAAACAATGTCAAGGTTACTCAGATAACGGAACAGGTTGGATTTGAACCCATGGCGAGTGACCTGGAGTTTTAGGACTCCCTTGTCATGGGTTCAAACTCCACCCGTTCCGTGATTTGTTTGCAATCGTGTTGTTAGATTTCGTAAGTAATGTCAGGGTTAGCTAGTTTCACGTTGGAGAAGCTAATTTTTTTCAGTCGTGATGGCAGATTCCCGAATCTTTTTGACAGGGATTTGGCAAGCGTGTCAGAATGTTTGAGGCACTACCGATACCTGAAGTGATGGGTCGTATTGGGATATTGGACTTGGGTTTCAGGAAAGCTGGCATCAAATAGGATAGTTTTCTTCGTTTTCTGAACGCTTAAGAATTTGCTTGGTTTTGGAAAGGAACTTAAAGGTTAAAGTGGACATTCTCTTGGTATTTAAATAGAATGTGTAATATCATTTTAGCGGGTCTTGACGTTTTCCCTTTGTAGTCCGTAGTGTTCATTAGCACGATGCCTTCTGTGTGTGTTGGTTATGATGATTCTGTTGTTTGGAGCAAGTTCTTTGAAAGGGAATATATATATCTGCAGTGTTGTAGGAGCGGAAGGTTCGCCTCCCACTAGCGGGTGGCGTCACGAACTACTAACGGATATTAAGAACCACTCACATGGGTGTCAAGTACGTCTCAGAGGCGTCCCAAACCACTCACAGGCATCAAGAACCACTCACGCACTCCCTCACTAGTCAGCGCATACACTACCTATCATGTGTCTTTGATGCAAGAAGGAAAAAAACACATCATGATTATCGAGTCAAACGCAAGGCGATAATTAACACTTGTGCTCAGATCTAAAGGAGGACCAGAAATCATTTATTCCTAGCGACTATGCGAGTATTGTTGACACAAGTTCGTGTCATCAGCCGCCTGATTGAGTCTCCTGTGTGTCTAAGCTCTTTATTCACTTCTCTTTGGAGCACTATAGCGTAAACACACTGAGAGGTGTATTTCTTTAATTGTATTTACAGTGAAAGATGTACAGATGTTAGTTTATATACACGGAGAGGTGTATATACGTACCTTGTCTTTAGTAATGGTGGTAGGACCGTGCCCGACCACCTGCAGTAGTGGTAGAAGGACCGTTCCTCACCTGCAGTAATAGTGGTAGGACCGTGCCTCGCCACCTGCAGTAATGGTGGTAGGATCGTGCCTCGCCACCTGCAGTAATGGTGGTAGGATCGTGCCTCGCCACCTGCAGTAATGGTGGTAGGATCGTGCCTCACCTGCAGTGGTGGTAGGATCGTGCCTCGCCTACAGTAATGGTGGTAGGGCCGTACCTCACCTGCAGTAATGGTGGTAGGGCCGTACCTCACCTGCAGTAATGGTCGTAGGATCGTGCCTCACCTCCTGCTTCAGATAATATTACTACAAGTCTGAGACGTGAGCGATGGTAATGATCTAATTTAAACTGTTTTGTCAGTTAATTAGTAATTTATCAAATATTTATCTCACAATGAAGGGAGTTAATTGCTCCATCTCTTATCATCAAAACCTTCTGCCTCACGTGAGTTAATGACACTCATGCCGCAGTTAACCAAGACACTAATAATCTCGTAAGATAACGAGCAAAATATTTGAGTTTGTGCTCAGATACATGCGACTCTTAAAAACACTATAGACTGTTTATTACTGAAGGTTTGCGATTAATACCTGTATTAAATAGAGGCAGACTTAGTTTTCCGGTGAAAACATTTGTAAAAAAAAAATATGGTAATGTAAAATATATTTAATTTTAACACTAAAACGTGTCTAACAAGGCTTAAGTGCCATCACACTTGGTGTGGGGGAATTAAGACATGCGTATCGTTCTGCATGATGGCCCATTCCTAAAAGTTGATGCGTAAGACGCATAAATAATACTTGGGTATCTTTATTGCCGAGACGTTTCGCCTGTGTACCAGGCTTCATCAGTTAAATGCAGAGGTGAATTACAATCCAGGAGGCAGAAGTGAGGAGGTAATTTGAGGTAATCAATCGCGTAGCCTTAATAAAAAATGGTCAGGCTTTTAAAAGCCTGAAATCAGACTAACCATCTATCAAGACTGAGGGACTGATCACCTCAGATTTATCTCAGTACTTTTACTGTATCCAGTGATATGATCGCCTGTATCCCACTGAAGAAACCTGCTGGCAGACGGAATACTTTGCCAATGAAGATACATAAATCTTGATCACATGTCTAACTCGTTACCCTATAGGCATTACACACCATATATTATGTAAAGATACCACAGTGAAAATAAAACCTGAGCGCTTTCATGTGTTTACACATCTTCAGAGGAATAGGAAGAGGAGGCATGTGTAAGCACATGAATGCGCTCAGGTTAGATTTTCTATTTTCACTGTCCTTTTTCACATATTTGCAATCATGCATTTATTGCGAATTCTTCCACCATGTATTACGATACATGGACCAGTAAAGATACTGCGATGTTCCTTCATTCTTCTCTACTTGTCATAACTACTACCACCACAACCACCCCCGTCACTGCAAGGTATTGTTATGGTAACGCGGGATCCGTCCCTGGCCGCTCACCAACACAAGGCTCGGTCGGGCAGCTAGCTGCCTCATCCCCGTTTCAATCAAACTCCATTACCAGAGGCCGCAATAACCCAGCAAGCCAGCACTCAGTAACCCAGCAGCCCAGTCTTTCCCCAGCACTCACTAACCCTGCCCGGTCTTCTCTCAGCACTCAGCAAGAGCTAATTCAACTGTATCTTTTGCATATAGGATAGCGTTGAAGCGGACAGATTCACTTCCCTACTGGGAGGAAATTACTTTTGCAACAAGAAGCCAGAGGTGAAGCGAAGCACGTCTCCATTTTATATTAGACAAATTTGTATTTAAATATGGAAGATTGTCACTTCCCACGGTTTGAGTGGGGTCACTTCCCACGGTTTGAGTGGGGTCACTTCCCACGGTTTGAGTGGGGTCACTTCCCACGGTTTGAGTGGGGCCACTTCCCACGGTTTGAGTGGGGCCACTTCCCACGGTTTGAGTGGGGCCACTTCCCACGGTTTGAGTGGGGCCACTTCCCACGGTTTGAGTGGGGCCACTTCCCACGGTTTGAGTGGGATATGGTAATTCCCAAGTCATAGTGACTCCAGCTCTGCTGGAGCAACACCAACGAGGCTTCCTTAGCTACTGGACCCATAACGAAATACTTGACAATATAATCTCATTATTGACGTCTTTTAGCTCGGTCTTTCAGATTTCCTTATGTATGCAAATTTTGTGTGAAGATTCTACAAAGAGACTTGAATATGTTAAGTAAATGAAGCAGACAGTCGGTGATTGAATTTAATATTAAGTGGCTGGTAATTGAAACGGAAGCAAGTGTTGAGAAGTAATTTTGAGATTATACGCCTTATTTTGTGTTAAAATATTGGAAGTGCTGGAGAGAAAAAGGAAACATAGCTAGCATTTGTTTCCACTGTGTAAATATGTAGAATAGATCGTAATAACACGATTATAAACAAACCACGGAACGGGTGGGGTTTGAGCCTGGTGGCCGAGTGGTTAACGCACTGGCCTGGAGTTTTAGGACTCGTTTGTCATGGGTTCAATCCCCACCCGTTCCGTGTTTTTTTATGCAGAATAGGGTAGTAGCACACCGTAAGTGTACCCTTGGTAGCTGGTGTAGAAGTGTAACTCACTGACAGGCCTCGGGAAGTGTAACTAGTGAAGAGGAAAGAGAGACAGGGACGTTTCGCTGTTGATCCAAATGATGTACTGGTGGTAAAGCTCTTCCCAGTACGGCATTCGGATCCTCGTGTGACTGATGTCACTCAAGCCAGGGCAACACAGGCTGCTCTAACCACCAAGAGTAGCGGGGGTGGCAAAATTCTTAGTGAAACGTCAACATAATGAAAGAAACGTTTCTCCACTGGTGGCTATTTCAGTGCTTATACAGAAATTGCTGAATACCACGGTGCATACAGCGGGGAGAAGTCAGAATCAGCCTGGGAAAGACAGTGGTGAAGTAGCATGTCGTTAACAAGAAGTTTCTGAATTTAAGAGTTGCACATGTAGACAGGAGTGTAAACAAAAAAAAATATATTTCGATCACCGTCTGGAATAATCTTCAGACGGAGAACGAAATATACAGTCTCTTTTTAAACATTGTTCCTGTCTCCATGTGGGTTTCCTCACCATCGACGTTTCCTCTTCACTTTGATGTTTCATCAGGAAGTTTGGGCTTAATCAGCTGTGTTTTACTTCGTCCTGACGCCCCATGACACGACCTGATAAACACACACCCTACCTCTTTAACCCGAGCGGCGCCTCTCCTGTCCAATTAACTTCCTTTTTCCATTCTCCTTTGAAGACTTCTCCTTGACTAACCCAGCACAATTTCAAGTCCTCCTTTGAAAGACCAAGTGTAAGAAAAATGGTGGTTTTTTTTTTTTTTTGCGAGGCAAAGTTGTTGAGACTTGGGCTAGGGTGCGAGGCCAGGCCACTGACGGTGGTATGGCTTCACACCTGAAGGATACCTGACGGACGCTTCCAGGGGTCAACACCCCTCCGGACCTGTCACAGACCTGGACTCCTGGTGGCTCAGGTTCTGATCAACCAGGCAGTTACTGCTGGCTGCACGCGGTCCAGCGTATGAATCCCAACCCGGCTGGTCAGAACTGATATGAAAAACTTGACATGTTCCTCTTGAAGAAATCCAGAGGTTTGTTGGTAATTCTCTTTATGCATGGAGGGAGGGCGTTGAAAAGTTGGACTCTTAACACTGAGTTCTCTCTTAGAGTACTCGTCGTGTCCCTGCTTTTTATTGGAGGTACTCTACACCTTTTGCTAGGTCTCTTGTTTTCAAGTGGGAATGATTTAGATGAGCAGGTTTTCTGACCAGTCCCTCTAGGATTTTCCAGGTGTAAATTATGATGCGTCTTTCTCGCCTACTTTCCAAGAAATACAGTTTAAGAGACTTAAAGCGTTTCCAGTAGTTCAGATATTTGTACCACAGTTCCAAAATTATCTTCATCTTCGTCAGATGTTTTGACGTGGACCCCAATGGATGCCTGGAAAGGGCTTTTGCTCTGAGGAAATGGAACTCCCTTTTACTTCCTTTCCCCAGGCGCTGTACGTCGCTGAAGGGGTTAGCCCTTACCAATAAATATAATTATGTATAATAAGAATTGCTAGCATATTGTTACAGTACTAAAGTAGCTTGAAACTTCTAGCAGTAGTATGCTAGTAGTACTGTACTAGTTGATAGTAGTAGTAGTAGTAGTAGTAGTTTTAATA
>WNWK01004331.1:37500-75000 GCA_009830355.1 Cherax destructor | reverse complement strand
TAGGATTGGTGGTCCAGTGGTTAGTGTTACGAACGTTGTCTTTGCTTTCCACGAGGCGGTACAAGGTGGCGCGGGATCGATCCCACGCCATGCCTCACTTTGGTTAAAGATTCAAAACCAGTTATGGTTAAAGATTCAAAAGTCATTACAATAATGTACGAATTACTACTAGTACTAATTGCGATAATAGTTGTATTAATCGAAATGCTCAATAATCCACACGTAGACAGAAACACAGGTTGATTGATCTGAGTTCGACCCCCTTCTAGGGTTGAAATATACAGGTCAACCAACCTCCTGTGTTTCTGTCATGTGGGTTAGTATTGAACATTCACAAGTGTTCATTACACTAGTTATTCGTTGAGCAAAGTATTGACATGGAGAAGATTGCAAATATCTCGGAGAAAAATGTTTGGAAAGGTTAGGACAAGTGTTGTAGAGTAGAGCAGCTGGCGTCTGCACAACGTGGCAGACTTTCTCAATGCCAGTGCCAACCCTCCTGGCATCTTTTCATTGAGACGTCTAATGACACCCGGAATAATGCCGCGGCCGACGCTGGAATAATTTACGACCCGCTGATGATCTGGAAATCTTGATTTTTTTTTTTTTCGTGGGCTGGTCTGGTAAAGGTGGTGTCTGGAACCTTGTATTTTTTTGTGTGGCCGGGGATTGGGGGGGGGGGGTCGAATGGAAAAGCTGCACACGATCCGGATTTGTGAAAAGGTGGTGTGTGGAACCTTGGAATTTTGTGTATAGGATTCGTCTGGAAAAGTTACGGACGATCCGGATTTGTGAAAAAAAGTGCTGTCTGGAATCTTGGATTATTTTTTTTTTTGTAGAGTTCGTCTGGAAAAGCTGCAGACAATCCGGATTTGCATACGACACTAAAGGACTAAATTTGTGAAGAATGAATGAGGTCCTTCACTAGCGAGGGACAATTGAGCCGCACGACGTGACTTCCAGATTACATTGTACACTTGATTGCTCTTCACCATTACTCTTCATCAAGGTACAGTTGGACTACCTTTAGGTCTGTATTTATGGATGCACAGCAGGTCCAAGACCTGAGTGGTGGATACACAACAGGTCCAAGACCTGAATGATAAATGCAATTGTGCTTCCTTCCAGTTCTTATTCTATTATTTGGTCTTCCTCATCTCTTTCATTTCGTTTCCACTTCTTCCTCCTCGCTCCTCTTGGTCCTCTCTAGTTACAGGTTCTCTCAAACTTTTGCGACTTTTGGCAAACTTGACAACTGTTGACAACGTCGGATAAATTCCAGCACCTCCCGGCAACCTCCTCAGGTATCCCCGTTAAAGAAATACCTGTGGTGGTGAGAACGTTTTCTTCCAGGTTTCCATATAACTTGAGAACCTCTCTTCTGATCGGCTTCAAACTTGACACACTGATGCTCTATCTTACAAGAGGCCTCGTAATTTTAAACTGAACCTAGAATGATAATCTAGACATTGATAGAAGTGATTTTAGTTAGTGAACATTGACTGCCAGATATTTTCTGGCGGACTCGCCACTAACATTTTAACTGGACACTGACGTTCAGCATTTAACTGAACACTGACGTTCAGCATTCAACTGAACATGGGACTCCCTCACTGGTTTACTGAGTGTGTCCTCAACTGTCAATGGAGTTATTTTTGCACTATTTTTCACTCTGTTTTAGTTCCCCGAGTGAATAATTTACACATGTAGACGAGTGAAACATGATGGGAAATTTGCAGGAAAGGGAGTTGGAAGAGACACACACACTCCTCTCTCTCTCTCTCTCTCTCTCTCTCTCCTTTCTCTTTCTCTCCTCTTTCTTCTTTCTCTCTCTCCTCTATCTTCTCTTTCTCCTCTCTTCTTTCTCTTTTCTTTCTTTCTCTCTCTTTCTCTCTCTTCTTTCTCTCTCTTTCTCTCTTCTCTTCTTTCTCTCTTCTCTTTCTCCTCCTCTCTCTTTCTCCTCTCTCTTTCTCCTCTCTCTTTCTCCTCTCTCTCTCCTCCTCTCTCTCTCCTCCTCTCTCTCTCCTCCTCTCTCTCTTCTCTCTCTCTCTTCTCTCTCTCCTCTTCTCTCTCTCCTCTTCTCTCTCCTCTCTCTCTCTCTCCTCTTCTCTCTCTTCTCTCTCTCTCCTCTTCTCTCTCTCCTCTTTCTCCTCTTTCTCTCCTCTTTCTCTCTCTCCTCTTCCTCTTTCTCTCTCAATTTGCAGGGCCGGTCGATATATCAGCCGGACACTAAAATAATGCAGGTATCAAGTAGCATAGCCATTAATGATTATTAATCAACAAATCAATTAAGGTAGAGTACCATGCGACCGGAGATTAGCTAACATTACTCCAGTATTAAAAATAGTCATCATGCTCTCGCCATCACTCAATAGCATGATATTAATCGTCGGTAAATTAATGGCAATTGTAATTATGAATATTAACTGCCTTGTAGATAATTACCTTGTAGATAATGTCCTTGTAGATAATTACCTTGTAGTTAATTACCTTGATAATTAGTTTTTAACAAAAAAGTATGGCTTTCACAACAAAAGTTCCTGCCTATCTAATTGTAATTTTTAAATCTATAAAGGATCCCAGTGGAAATAAGTCACTTGGATTTTTTTGGGGGGTTATCCTAGGTAATTTACACATCTATGTTAAACTATGTATCATAATTGTATTTGTGTACCTGTACCTAAATAGACTTTTTGCAAGAAAGTCTTCATCTGTTATACTCTGGTACGCTTGCCTAAGAATCCAACGCCTTTTTCGGCATAAATGGTAGGGATATTTGCGGTTTCGTCTAACTTTGCTGACGCTCCTGGCCGATAACATGGATTGTTTTGTGGACACGGGTTGAGGAATGTGAAAAATAGATTTTTAATAGTTTTGGTTGCGTTGTGATTATGATGTATGTAACATGAGTGGATTGGTCAAGACTGTAGTAAGTTGGATTTTTTTTTCAACAAACTGGCTGTCTCCCACTAAGGTATGGGGACTCTAAAAAAAGAAAAACTTTCATCATCACTCCATCACTGTCTTGCCAGGGGGGGGGGCGAAGATACTACAGTTCAAATCTGCAAATATTCCCCCACCCCTCTAGAGTGCAGTATAATGTTCGAAACGTGTATAATGAAAGAAACACTAGTTGGGTATATTGTGGAAATCTTTCGCCAGTGGCTTCATCAGTCCAATAGAGAAGAACGGTGGAAGATGCAAAGTAGTTTGAGGTGGTCAGTCCCTCGGCCTTGAAGTAAATGCTCAGCTCCACAGCTTCGATCCATTATTGATATTGTTCGCCACTGTGATCTGTAAAGCAAAATAAAAAAAAATATACATACCATTTGTGTTCAGTGTGACATATGCTCCAGCACTGCGCATAAAACTGCAAGAACCAGACAAATAAATTGAAAAAATAATACCCTGCGTTACTTGAACCCTGCGTTACTTGAACCCTGCGTTACTTGAACCCTGCGTTACTTGAACCCTGCGTTACTTGAACCCTGCGTTACTTGAACCCTGCGTTACTTGAACCCTGCGTTACTTGAACCCAGCGTTACTTGCTTCATATAGGAGCATGATAACTCCCCATTTAGAAAATTTGACTCGCTTATACCTGCAGTGGTTGCTTTGTGTATTTGTCTTCCTGCATTGTTCCTTTCCAAAGAATTCCTCTTTCGTTGGACCTCGGCCGCACAGCCTTTGTGTATTTTGGGATAATGGAAATTGGTGGTGATTGTGGGCAGGTACCCACCCCCGTCAGCACTAGCCAGGTAACCCAGCCCCTTCAACACTAGCCAGGTAACCAACCCCGTCAATATTACCAAGGTAACCCATCCCCGTCAACACTAGCCAGGTAACCCACCCCCGTCAACACTAGCCAGGTAACCCAAACCCGTCAACACTAGCCAGGTAACCCACCCCCGTCAACACTAGCCAGGTAACCCACCCCCGTCAACACTAGCCAGGTAACCCACCCCCGTCAACACTAGCCAGGTACCTCCCCGGTCAGCATTAACCAGGTGCTGCCTGAGTCCATTGTCTCAGAAATCTTTGCTACATAATTTAGTATCTTACTCTTGCTTTATATTATAGAAAGAGCTTTGTTGTCACTTGTACCCAGCTCTTCCGGCAGCTCCCGATCACACCGTCAAAGCTACGTTGCCACGTTTACAAACTGCTTCCGGTATCAGTCTTGAACTCGTTAGAAACTGACTCCTAGGTCAGAGAATTTCAGTCATTTTGGCTAAAAATAAAATCGCCAAGAATTGCTGCATTGTCGTGTCGTGATGAGGTTTGTCAGGAAACATGACAAGTGTTTCCTGACGTGGGTCTTAATCGTATGATTCGTAACTGGAGCTTTTGGTCAATAGACCGAGACCTTCCTCAGGTTTACCGGTACATCCCTTTAAAAATGATGGTTATGATTATAACCATTAATTGTTTATCGTGATGAGTTAACGATGACGTCTCAAGGTAGTGTTCCCATGGTTGCTTTCAAGGTTCAGGAGGACGCTACAGCACACTTAAAATTAACCTAGTATGTCCTGGAAATTGTGCCGAGAGATTGTGCACTTGCTTTCAGTTTTTATATCTTTTTATGCAGCAGGTGCTGAGGTGGTCGCTGGAGGTGAGAGAGAGAGAGAGAGAGAGAGAGAGAGAGAGGGGTAGTGGAAGAGGTAGAGATGTATTAATCAGGAAGTTGCAGATTAATTTTCCTCGGCATGTCTGGGAATGATAAATTATGTTTTGATATGTGATAGAGGAAATGTCTCGCTCTTGCTGTGTGGGGGTGGAACAAGAGCTAGAGCTTCACTCTTAGAGCCGTTGTGAATTCTGGTATAGAGTCGCCATACTTCCTGCAGCTCTACTGGTTGTTGGTAGAGGTTCAGGATTACTTAACCCAGTGAGCGAAGTTTCGTCTCTAAAATTAAATGATCGAAAGATTTCATTTGTCTTTATTCCATGATCCACGTCTCACAGACGCCTGTCTCTTTCTCCAGAGCAACGTCTCACAGACGCCTGTCTCTTTCTCCAGAGCAACGTCTCACAGACGCCTGTCTCTTTCTCCAGAGCAACGTCTCACAGACGCCTGTCTCTTTCTCCAGAGCAACGTCTCACAGACGCCTGTCTCTTTCTCCAGAGCAACGTCTCACAGACGCCTGTCTCTTTCTCCAGAGCAACGTCTCACAGACGCCTGTCTCTTTCTCCAGATCCACGTCTCACAGACGCCTGTCTCTTTCTCCAGATCCGTCTCACAGACGCCTGTCTCTTTCTCCAGATCCACGTCTCACAGACGCCTCTCTCTCTCTCTCCAGATCCACGTCTAATGCACATTCTCTCTCCAAATCACTCTTCTCTCCTCGGGGAAATGTAAAGACTGACGGAAGATATATTAAAAATTAGGAATAAAGGGAGACGATGGAAGAGGCTTCATCGACTGTCTGTTAGGACGATCGTACTGGGTAATTACAGGGAAATACCAGAAATATTTACACTTGTAGTTAGGAGCAAAAAAGAAAAAAACCCGAATCGAGGTGTTCAAATAAGAGTCTTCTGATTACGGAGAATCTATAAATGTGAGAGGAACGTAGCAACTTGAACGACTTATTAAACAAAACTATTTCTCAGAACGTGAGAGGAGAATAGCATGAACGTCATGTAAACGCACTGTCTTCTCTCTGATGTCTTATGTTTAATCTGCGATGTTAATTAATCCCAGACAGTCTGAGTGAGTGTGTGTACCATTGTGGAGCTTGAAGCTGGATCATTGTGTGGAGCTTGAAGCTGGATCATTGTGTGGAGCTTGAAGCTGGATCATTGTGTGGAGCTTGAAGCTGGATCATTGTGTGGAGCTTGAAGCTGGATCATTGTGTGGAGCTTGAAGCTGGATCATTGTGTGGAGCTTGAAGCTGGATCATTGTGTGGAGCTTGAAGCTGGATCATTGTGTGGAGCTTGAAGCTGGATCATTGCGTGGAGCTTGAAGCTGGATCATTGCGTGGAGCTTGAAGCTGGATCATTGCGTGGAGCTTGAAGCTGGATCATTGCGTGGAGCTTGAAGCTGGATCATTGCGTGGAGCTTGAAGCTGGATCATTGTGTGGAGCTTGAAGCTGGATCATTGTGTGGAGCTTGAAGCTGGATCATTGTGTGGAGCTTGAAGCTGGATCATTGTGTGGAGCTTGAAGCTGGATCATTGTGTGGAGCTTGAAGCTGGATCTTGTGTGGAGCTTGAAGCTGGATCATTGTGTGGAGCTTGAAGCTGGAATGTGTGGGCTTGACTGGATCATTGTGTGGAGCTTGAAGCTGGATCATTGTGTGGAGCTTGGGAAGCTGGATCATTGTGTGGAGCTTGAAGCTGGATCATTGTGTGGAGCTTGAAGCTGGATCATTGTGTGGAGCTTGAAGCTGGATCATTGCGTGGAGCTTGAAGCTGGATCATTGCGTGGAGCTTGAAGCTGGATCATTGCGTGGAGCTTGAAGCTGGATCATTGCGTGGAGCTTGAAGCTGGATCATTGCGTGGAGCTTGAAGCTGGATCATTGCGTGGAGCTTGAAGCTGGATCATTGCGTGGAGCTTGAAGCTGGATCATTGCGTGGAGCTTGAAGCTGGATCATTGCGGGAGCTTGAAGCTGGATCATTGCGTGGAGCTTGAAGCTGGATCATTGCGTGGAGCTTGAGCTGGATCATTGCGTGGAGCTTGAAGCTGGATCATTGCGTGGAGCTTGAAGCTGGATCATTGCGTGGAGCTTGAAGCTGGATCATTGCGTGGAGCTTGAAGCTGGATCATTGCGTGGAGCTTGAAGCTGGATCATTGCGTGGAGCTTGAAGCTGGATCATTGCGTGGAGCTGAAGCTGGATCATTGCGTGGAGCTTGAAGCTGGATCATTGCGTGGAGCTTGAAGCTGGATCATTGCGTGGAGCTTGGCTGGATCATTGACGTGGGGCTTGAAGCTGGATCATTGCGTGGAGCTTGAAGCTGGATCATTGCGTGGAGCTTGAAGCTGGATCATTGCGTGGAGCTTGAAGCTGGATCATTGCGTGGAGCTTGAGCTGGATCATTGCGTGGAGCTTGAAGCTGGATCATTGCGTGGAGCTTGAAGCTGGATCATTGCGTGGAGCTTGAAGCTGGATCATTGCGTGGAGCTTGAAGCTGGACTGGGAGCGATCCGAAGCTGACTGCGTGGAGCTTGAAGCTGGATCATTGCGTGGAGCTTGAAGCTGGATCATTGCGTGGAGCTTGAAGCTGGATCATTGCGTGGAGCTTGAAGCTGGATCATTGCGTGGAGCTTGAAGCTGGATCATTGCGTGGAGCTTGAAGCTGGATCATTGCGTGGAGCTTGAAGCTGGATCATTGCGTGGAGCTTGAAGCTGGATCATTGCGTGGAGCTTGAAGCTGGATCATTGCGTGGAGCTTGAAGCTGGATCATTGCGTGGAGCTTGAAGCTGGATCATTGCGTGGAGCTTGCGATCATTGCGGAGCTTGGCTGATCGGGAGCTTGAAGCTGGATCATTGCGTGGAGGCGTCTGGAAGCTGGATCATTGCGTGGAGCTTGGCGACATTGGGCGGCTGGATCATTGCGTGGAGCTTGAAGCTGGATCATTGCGTGGGAGCTTGAAGCTGGATCATTGCGTGGAGCTTGAAGCTGGATCATTGCGTGGAGCTTGAAGCTGGATCATTGCGTGGGCGAAGCTGGATCATTGTGGAGCTTGAAGCTGGATCTGTGGCGAAGCTGGATCATTGCGTGGAGCTTGAAGCTGGATCATTGCGTGGAGCTTGAAGCTGGATCATTGCGTGGAGTTTGGGAAGCTGGAGTATCATTGCGTGGAGCTGAAGCTGGATCATTGCGTGGAGCTGAAGCTGGATCATTGCGTGGAGCTTGAAGCTGGATCATTGCGTGGAGCTTGAAGCTGGATCATTGCGTGGAGCTTGAAGCTGGATCATTGCGTGGAGCTTGAAGCTGGATCATTGCGTGGAGCTTGAAGCTGGATCATTGCGTGGAGCTTGAAGCTGGATCATTGCGTGGAGCTTGAAGCTGTCTGGGATCACATTGCGTGGAGCTTGAAGCTGGATCATTGCGTGGAGCTTGAAGCTGGATCATTGCGTGGAGCTTGAAGCTGGATCATTGCGTGGAGCTTGAAGCTGGATCATTGCGTGGAGCTTGAAGCTGGATCATTGCGTGGAGCTTGAAGCTGGATCATTGCGTGGAGCTTGAAGCTGGATCATTGCGTGGAGCTTGAAGCTGGATCATTGCGTGGAGCTTGAAGCTGGATCATTGCGTGGAGCTTGAAGCTGGATCATTGCGTGGAGCTTGAAGCTGGATCATTGCGTGGAGCTTGAAGCTGGATCATTGCGTGGAGCTTGAAGCTGGATCATTGCGTGGAGCTTGAAGCTGGACAGCGTGGAGCTTGAAGCTGATCATTGCGTGGAGCTTGAAGCTGGATCATTGCGTGGAGCTTGAAGCTGGATCATTGCGTGGAGCTTGAAGCTGATCTCGTGGACTGAGCTGGATCATTGCGTGGAGCTTGAAGCTGGATCATTGCGTGGAGCTTGAAGCTGGATCATTGCGTGGAGCTTGAAGCTGGATCATTGCGTGGAGCTTGAAGCTGGATCATTGCGTGGAGCTTGAAGCTGGATCATTGCGTGGAGCTTGAAGCTGGATCATTGCGTGGAGCTTGAAGCTGGATCATTGCGTGGAGGAGCTGGATCATTGCGTGGCTGAACTGGATCATTGCGTGGAGCTTGAAGCTGGATCATTGCGTGGGCTTGAAGCTGGATCATTGGGAGCGAAGCTGGATCATTGCGTGGAGCTTGAAGCTGGATCATTGCGTGGAGCTTGAAGCTGGATCATTGCGTGGAGCTTGAAGCTGGATCATTGCGTGGAGCTTGAAGCTGGATCATTGCGTGGAGCTTGAAGCTGGATCATTGCGTGGAGCTTGAAGCTGGATCATTGCGTGGAGCTTGAAGCTGGATCATTGCGTGGAGCTTGAAGCTGGATCATTGCGTGGAGCTTGAAGCTGGATCATTGCGTGGAGCTTGAAGCTGGATCATTGCGTGGAGCTTGAAGCTGGATCATTGCGTGGAGCTTGAAGCTGGATCATTGCTGGAGCTTGAAGCTGGATCATTGCGTGGAGCTTGAAGCTGGATCATTGCGTGGAGCTTGAAGCTGGATCATTGCGTGGAGCTTGAAGCTGGATCATTGCGTGGAGCTTGAAGCTGGATCATTGCGTGGAGCTTGAAGCTGGATCATTGCGTGGAGCTTGAAGCTGGATCTCACACTGAAGCTTTTTTAAGGTGCCTTAGTACATATAATCATAATATGTATATATAATATAATATACAAATATACTATTATAATAATAATTACTGACTTAAATCTGGAGACTGTCTCCTGAATAATAAAAGATTATTAAATAATTACAGTAAATATAATTTAATTATAAAATTTATAAAGTATAAAAATAAAATAATACTAAAATAACTAGTATAATTGTAATTAAAATATTACTTCTAATAAGTTGTAATATGCCACTGATAATAAAATAAAATATTAATAACGTAAAATAATAATAATACAATACGTACCTTAAAATAAACTTAACAAAATTATAATGTAAAATAAAATATAATAAATTCATTTTAAATATAAAATATTTAAATATAAATAAAATAAATATATAATTAGAAAAAATATTTAATAAAATTAGAAAAAATATTTAATAAAATTAGAAAAAATATTTAATAATTAGAAAAATAAAATAATTATAAAACTACTACTAATAAAATTTTAATAAATTATTGCTATGATTATTATTCTTAGCTGGATATATATGTGTGTGTAGGAGAGGAAGGAAGGCAATGATATATTGGGGTCCACCTGAGTGAGTCCCTGACACACAATCATCAGCCTCAGTGCTACGTCACAGCTTTTATGGACACGTTCACTGCCATTCAGTTTTTCGAATATTTTCACCGAATTCGTATATATGACGGTGGTATTTTGCAAAATTTTCAAATGTAGTTTCTTAAATGAAACACACACACACACACACACACACACACACACACACACACACACACACACACACACACACACACTAGTTTTAAGACTAGGTTTGATAAAGCTCATGGAGCAGGGAGAGAGAGGACCTAGTAGCAATCAGTGAGCTATGAATCGACCCCTGCAACCACAAATAGGTGAGTACAAATAGGTGAGTACACACACACACATATATACACTAAAGTGTTAAATGTATTGTCATGTACACAATATTCTTTTTAATTTATTAAAATAGTATCCATACTTACCATAAAAAAAATTAATTTCAGATACATTTTGCAGTTTTTCATGTGTGCAAAAAAGTAATTAAATATAAGGCAATTTGCATTCACAATCTATAGGTGCTATCAAAAAGGTAATTTTTGCTTTATAATGAAACTAAATGCATTATGGGAATTAACGTTTTGTGTGTGTGTGTACTCAACTGTATGGTTCCAGGGGTCGAGTCCTAGCTCCTGATCCCTGGTTCCCCAGTTCAACTTGCCACTTGCCGGATTTACTCCTAGCTTCGTGGGTCCTAGTATACCTGGTCTTAAAGCTATGTATGGAGTCTGTCTCCATTTTGTCGTCGAGATCACTCCACTTCCTACCCACTCTGAAACAGAAGAAATACTTCTTGACATCCATGTGTCTCGTCTGTTTCTTCAACTTCCAGCTGTGCCCCAGAGTTCCAAACAGCCTGCCCCTGTCTATCCTATCAATTCCTCTTTAGTATTTTGTAAGTTATATTTTCCCTTGTTCTTCTGTCCTTCGTTTTCGTTAACCTCTTTTCGTAGCCTAGTTCTGGAACAAGCCTCAGTGCATACCTCTTCACTTTATTTTTTTGTTTACAAGTGTGGGTTACCAGGAGTATACCTGGAGGGAGTTTTGGGAGTTCATGACCAGGCCTCGCGGTGGATCAGCGCCTCATCAACCAGGCTGTTACTGTCAGACGCGTGCAGTCCAACGTACAAACCACAGCCCGGTCAGGTACTACTACATACTCTTAAGATGGGCCTGACGTATCTTGTATAAAAAGGCACAGAATGACTTCAGGATCCGAAGGCTACTCTAAAATTTGCCAGACTGTTGAACCCAGAGAGTAATAGCAGTGAAATCGTGGGCTGTCCCAGTGAAAAGCTCTCATTCTCAGGGCACACTCTCCATGATTCTTTCTCATTCTTATATCTGACTTAGAGAAGGGCATATATCATAGCACCGTATCATCCTCTTTAGGCGATACTGTGTTAGACATCTATTGAAAACATAGTAAACTTTTAAGTTGATGTAACTAACGTCTTCCAGTGGGCCAGCAATATGATTTTCAGTGAGAATAAATTTCAGTTACCCTTTGAAAAGAAAAAGGAATTACAGACTTAAATAGAATAAAAGACAAACTTGAATGATTCAGTAGAGCAGAAGTTCAATGTGAGAAACTTGAGAACAACATGTCAGATCATTTTGCATTCAGGGATTACAATAACAGTATTGCAGCCGCGAGGGGAATGAATGATTGGATAAATAAAACATTGAAAACAGAGATGTCTGGCCAGTTGATACTCTATAGGTCACTTGTTCTCTCTAGGCTGGCGTACTGCTTTATACAAACGACCCTTGTGAAAGTAACAAACTGGAAAACAGAGACCCTTTACTTCTCGTATAAATACATTCAAGCATTTAGACTGTTGGAAGTCACTTCAATGTACACGCTTAAATGTGAAGTAAGCTCAACGGTAGTAATTTTTTACCTAGAAGAACGGTGAAAAAACTCAATTTGGTGGTATCTGCAACGTAACCCTGTTCACCCCATCCCATATGTTCTTCATTTCACATAAAGCCCCCTGTTTTTCATCAGACTCCCATTTTCAGAAACGTGACCCTCGTGTTATGAAAGAGTTTTCTGGTGTGCATATAACAGAGTAAGCGGGACAAGGTCAGGTGGTTAGCGTTTGACTCCACGTCTGATATTGTCGCGTCTAATATATATATATATATATATATATATATATATATATATATATATATATATATATTATACACACACACATGTATATATTGTCTTGGTTTTGCAGTTGTTTACTTGTTAGTACTAGATGCCATCTTTGACCGAGATAACTGTTGTACATTGGCTGCTGTGGAAGTTGAGACCACTTACTGTATACACTGAACGTCGGGTTCATTGCAAGACAGGTCTACCAACAAGCCAAATGCTGTAACTAGTCGCTACACGATCTTTGGTACTGGTGTAGGGCTCTAGATCAAGGGAGTTAGATACCCTTTCCTTGAATCAAACCATATCCGCCCGGGGTATGGTTTGCAATCGTGTCATTACAATTTCGAGTCAAATTACGTCTCATACTCCACACACTGTGTGACCCTTACAGCTTTAGCACTCTTCCTTGAATACAGTAATGAAGAGTTAAGACACTGATACACACGCTAATTAGGACACTAATTAGGAACTTGAGTGACGGAAAATGCACATGGGAAAAAAATGTCAGGCTTGGGATGTGAAAAAAAAAATTTAATACCTGGAGAGGGTTTCGGGGGTCAACGTCCCCGAGGCCCGGTCTGAGACCAGGCCTCGTGGTGGATCAGGGTGGATCAGGCTGTTACTGCTGGCCGCACGCAGAATGACGTATGAACCACAGCCCGACTGGTCAGATACTGACTTTAGGTGCCTGTCCAGCACCTTCTTGGAGACAGACAGGGGTCTATTGGTAATCCCCCCTTGTGTATGCTGGGAGGTAGTTGAATAGTCTTGGGCTCCAGACACTTACTGTGCTGTCTCTCACCCCTGCTTTTCATTGCGGGAATGTTGCATCTCCTGCCGAGTCTCTTGCTTTCATAGGAAGTGATTTTTCGTGTGCAAGTTTTGTACCAATTCCTCTAGGATTTTCCAAGTGTATATTATCATGTATCTTTCTCTCCTGCGTTCCAGGGAATACAGATCAAGGGACATTAGCCGTTCCCAGTAATTTAGGTGCATTTTCAAAAATAAAAGTTCATTTAAAAGAAAAACTACTCTTTGGTGAGAGAGCGAGATTAAAGGTAGGAAGAGACCTGAAGCAGGACGTGAAACTAAGAGTTCCAGCTCTTGTCCCTGCGTGTGTTCTGAGTGAGGTGATGCTAGGGCGTAACCGTCAAGGACCCCAGTGGAAATAAGTCACTTTGTCTAACCTCTCTTGGGTTATCCTGGTAATCTACACACATGGTATGATAATTTATGTAACTGTATTTAAGTGTACCCGTACCCCTGTTGGCTCGGGGTCCCTGCCAGCCGCTCTCTATGAATTTCGATCCAAAGTTTACATTTTTTTTTTTTTTTTGGTATTTTGAAACGATGCAATTTTCTCACGGTGTTCTGAATCAGTTGAGAGGAAAAAGAAGGAAACTGACATACAGAAATATGTAAACAATAACGAAAGCAAATTGAGGATTTTAAAAGAAGACATTACATGCTGAAGCATAAACGAGAAGAAGAAAGAGGGGATGAAGTAGGATGATGAGAGGAAAGGGAGAGAGAGAGCAAAGCAACAACGTTCAAGCGAAAGAGAAGATGGGAGAGAGAGAGAGAGAGCGCGCAAACTAATTAAGATTTTTACTTTTATTTTCTAGTGGCTCTGACATCATGAACTTTTCAGACAGGAAGAGGCAATGAGAAGGAATGTTGGGGAAGAGGACCTACCAAAATATAAATCTTGTAAAAGTGTCTAATTATATAATGTCGTGCCGAATAGGAAAAACTTGCGATTTTGGCTTAAATAGCAACGTAGCTCTTAACGAATAAGGCAAGGGAAAATATGTGTATGCAATAATTTCGCAAAAATCATTCTGAACATAACGAAATGTATATTTCATTGTGTTTGTTTATTAAATTATTGTAAACTTACGTAAAATATATTTAGTAGGATTAGGCTAAATTAAATTGCGCTTGTTATAATAAGGTTAGGTAAGTTTTCTAAGGTTCTTTTGGTACAAAATTATTAATTTTTACATTAACATAAATGAAAAAATATATCTTTTAACGTACAAAAAATTTTTTTTAGAAAGGACTTAATTTTAAATAAGTTCTTGCTAATTGACCAATTTTAAGAGAGAGGAACTAATTTTTTTTTTAATATCGTTAAGAGAGATTTTCAGGATTTGAGAGAGAGTAATCACCCTCACTTGACAGCATCAGTGAGCATCACCTGAAATAGGCAATATTTCGTTCGTTATTAACCCATCGTTTATTAACAGTGGTCTGAGTGTCAGTGGTGAACCACAGCAGCACTGACCACTGGCTTACCAGTGCTGAGAGTGTCAGTGGTGTACCACAGCAGCACTGACCACTGGCTTACCAGTGCTGAGAGTGTCAGTGGTGTACCACAGCAGCAGTGACCACCGGCTTACCAGTGCTGAGAGTGTCAGTGGTGTACCACAGCAGCACTGACCACTGGCTTACCAGTGCTGAGAGTGTCAGTGGTGTACCACAGCAGCACTGACCACTGGCTTACCTGTGCTGAGAGTGTCAGTGGTGTACCACAGCAGCAGTGACCACCGGCTTACCAGTGCTGAGAGTGTCAGTGGTGTACCACAGCAGCACTGACCACTGGCTTACCAGTGCTGAGTGTCAGTGGTGTACCACAGCAGCACTGACCACCGGCTTACCAGTGCTGAGAGTGTCAGTGGTGTACCACAGCAGCACTGACCACTGGCTTACCAGTGCTGAGAGTGTCAGTGGTGTACCACAGCAGCACTGACCACTGGCTTACCTGTGCTGCGAGTGTCTGGTGTACCACGAGCACTGACCACTGGCTTACCAGTGCTGGAGAGTGTCAGTGGTGTACCACAGCAGCACTGACCACTGGCTTACCAGTGCTGAGAGTGTCAGTGGTGTACCACAGCAGCACTGACCACTGGCTTACCAGTGCTGCGAGTGTCTGGTGTACCACAGCAGCACTGACCACTGGCTTACCAGTGCTGCGAGTGTCAGTGGTGTACCACAGCAGCACTGACCACTGGCTTACCAGTGCTGCGAGTGTCAGTGGTGTACCACAGCAGCACTGACCACCGGCTTACCAGTGCTGAGAGTGTCAGTGGTGTACCACAGCAGCACTGACCACCGGCTTACCAGTGCTGAGAGTGTCAGTGGTGTACCACAGCAGCACTGACCACTGGCTTACCAGTGCTGAGAGTGTCAGTGGTGTACCACAGCAGCACTGACCACCGGCTTACCAGTGCTGAGAGGGTCAGTGGTGTACCACAGCAGCACTGACCACTGGCTTACCAGTGCTGCGAGTGTCAGTGGTGTACCACAGCAGCACTTACCACTGGCTTACCAGTGCTGAGAGTGTCAGTGGTGTACCACAGCAGCACTGACCACTGGCTTACCAGTGCTGAGAGTGTCAGTGGTGTACCACAGCAGCACTGACCACCGGCTTACCAGTGCTGCGAGTGTCTGGTGTACCACAGCAGCACTGACCACTGGCTTACCAGTGCTGAGTGTGTCAGTGGTGTACCACAGCAGCACTGACCACTGGCTTACCAGTGCTGCGAGTGTCAGTGGTGTACCACAGCAGCACTGACCACTGGCTTACCAGTGCTGCGAGTGTCAGTGGTGTACCACAGCAGCACTGACCACCGGCTTACCAGTGCTGAGAGTGTCAGTGGTGTACCACAGCAGCACTGACCACTGGCTTACCAGTGCTGAGAGTGTCAGTGGTGTACCACAGCAGCACTGACCACTGGCTTACCAGTGCTGAGAGTGTCAGTGGTGTACCACAGCAGCACTGACCACTGGCTTACCAGTGCTGAGAGTGTCAGTGGTGTACCACAGCAGCACTGACCACTGGCTTACCAGTGCTGAGAGTGTCAGTGGTGTACCACAGCAGCACTGACCACCGGCTTACCAGTGCTGCGAGTGTCAGTGGTGTACCACAGCAGCACTGACCACCGGCTTACCAGTGCTGAGAGTGTCAGTGGTGTACCACAGCAGCACTGACCACTGGCTTATCAGTGCTGTGAGTGTCAGTGGTGTACCACAGCAGCACTGACCATTGGCTTACCAGTGCTGAGAGTGTCAGTGGTGTACCACAGCAGCACTGACCACTGGCTTACCAGTGCTGTGAGTATCAGTGGTGTACCACAGCAGCACTGACCATTGGCTTACCAGTGCTGTGAGTATCAGTGGTGTACCACAGCAGCACTGACCACCGGCTTACCAGTGCTGTGAGTATCAGTGGTGTACCACAGCAGCACTGACCACTGGCTTACCAGTGCGGCGAGTGTCAGTGGTGTACCAAAGCAGCACTGACCATTGGCTTACCAGTGCTGTGAGTATCAGTGGTGTACCACAGCAGCACTGACCACAGGCTTACCAGTGCTGTGAGTATCAGTGGTGTACCACAGCAGCACTGACCACTGGCTTACCAGTGCTGCGAGTGTCAGTGGTGTACCACAGCAGCACTGACCATTGGCTTACCAGTGCTGTGAGTATCAGTGGTGTACCACAGCAGCACTGACCATTGGCTTACCAGTGCTGTGAGTATCAGTGGTGTACCACAGCAGCACTGACCACCGGCTTACCAGTGCTGTGAGTATCAGTGGTGTACCACAGCAGCACTGACCACTGGCTTACCAGTGCTGTGAGTATCAGTGGTGTACCACAGCAGCACTGACCACTGGCTTACCAGTGCTGTGAGTATCAGTGGTGTACCACAGCAGCACTGACCACTGGCTTACCAGTGCTGAGAGTGTCAGTGGTGTACCACAGCAGCACTGACCACTGGCTTACCAGTGCTGTGAGTGTCAGTGGTGTACCACAGCAGCACTGACCACTGGCTTACCAGTGCTGAGAGTGTCAGTGGAGTACCACAGCAGCACTGACCACTGGCTTACCAGTGCTGAGAGTGTCAGTGGTGTACCACAGCAGCGCTGACCACCGGCTTACCAGTGCTGAGAGTGTCAGTGGTGTACCACAGCAGCAGTGACCACCGGCTTAGCGGTGAATTATAGCTATCTAGTAGACAGAATATCGTACTCTCTACTGTTTTCCCCTTCAACAGATAAACTGAATATAGAGAGCATGATATGTCATCAGTCTTCACCCTGTATCAATTAAGATGCCGTGAGTTGTGACCTTACCTCGGGAATGAGTAATTAACCCTCCTAACGAGTGTGTCAGTTCATGTAGAAAGCCGGAGGTGCCGGCTATATATCAGGTCATTAAGGCTATTAATAATTCAGAATGGTTGATAACTTTATTAATGATTAGGGATGAACGAGGTACGACTGATGTTATGTAGGTGGGGAAAGGTGCGTTTACACTGTACGTAGGTGAGGTAGGGGTGTGTAGTAACACTACGTAGGGGAGGTAGGGGTGTGTAGTGACACTACGTAGGTGAGGTAGGGGTGTGTAGTGACACTGTACATAGGTGAGGTAGGGGTGTGTAGTGACACTACGTAGGTGAGGTAGGGGTGTGTAGTGACACTACGTAGGTGAGGTAGGGGTGTGTAGTGACACTACGTAGGGGAGGTAGGGGTGTGTAGTGACACTACGTAGGTGAGGTAGGGGTGTGTAGTGACACTGTACATAGGTGAGGTAGGGGTGTGTAGTGACACTGTACGTAGGTGAGGTAGGGGTGTATAGTGACACTACGTAGGTGAGGTAGGAGTGTATAGTGACACTGTACGTAGGTGAGGTAGGGGTGTGTAGTGACACTGTACGTAGGTGAGGTAGGGGTGTGTAGTGACACTACGTAGGTGAGGCAGGGGTGTTTGGCGACACTGTATGTAGGTGAGGTGTGGTGACGCTGTACATAGGTGGAGGGGGGGGTGTGGTGATGTACGTAGATGGGGGAGAAAATTGTATTTAGAGGGATTCTCTCTCTCTCTCACACACACATACACACCTGACGACATTGGAGGACAGGAGAGTAAGGGGGACATGATAACGACATATAAAATTCTGATAGGAATTGACAAGGTGGACAGAGACAGAATGTTCCAGAGATGGGACACAGCAACAAGGGGGCACAGCTGGAAGTTGAAGACTCGCATGAATCACAGGGATGTTAGGAAGTATTTCTTCAGTCACAGAGTGGTCAGGAAGTGGAATAGCTTGGGAAGCGATGTAGTGGAGGCAGGAGCCATTCATAGCTTTAAGAAGAGGTATGATAAGGCTCATGGCGAAGGGAGAGAGACCTAGTAGCGGCCAGTGAAGAGGCGGGGACAGGAGCTATGAGTCGACCCCTGCAACCACAACTAGGTGAGTACACACACACACACATACACACACACACACACACACACACACACACACACACAACAGGCCTAGTGTCTAATCGACATGTGCCTAAAATGGTAACTAACACACACACACACGATCATCCATGTACACACACATTATACAACATAACAAGCATATACACCACTTAAATATCATATAAAAAAAAAGTTTGTTTAACTATGCATACTAAATACTGCTGGGGTTTTTGGAAGGTAGCATCCGGATTCCTGACGGCGCATCCGGATTGGTGCAGGCGAACGCACTAAGTCACCAGCGTACCCATGAGCGTGTCTCTTAACTTTGGAAAGTGAACGTCAACTTGGGATATTAATGTTCAGCCGAGAATGAACGCCAGTGCGAGTGATGGCATTCCCAGTGAACACTGAATAACTTGTGGATCTTCGTAAATCCATTGATTTTTCTCACTTTCTCTTTAAAATTTTCTGGCAATGCCTCGCTTATTTTTTTTTTACATTTTGCTTTCTCTTGCGTTCAATTTTTTTTCTCTTTTGCTCTCTCTATTTTCTGTTGTATTCTTCTACTCTTCCAAGAAGAACGTTTTTTCCCCCCACATTTTACAGAACGTAAGTGTTTACATGATTTACAGCAGGCACAGAGCTGTAAATCAAGATATCAGCTGTTTCTTCACAACTAGGAGCAAGATAGCAGCTGTTTCTTCACAACTAGGAGCAAGATAGCAGCTGTGTCTTCACAACTAGGAGCAAGATAACAGCTGTTTCTTCACAACTAGGAGCAAGATATCAGCTGTTTCTTCACAACTAGGAGCAAGATATCAGCTGTTTCTTCACAACTAGGAGCAAGATAGCAGCTGTTTCTTTACAACTAGGAGCAAGATAGCAGCTGTTTCTTCACAACTAGGAGCAAGATAGCAGCTGTTTCTTCACAACTAGAGCAAGATATCAGCTGTTTCTTCAACTAGGAGCAAGATAGCAGCTGTTTCTTCACAACTAGGAGCAAGATAGCAGCTGTTTCTTCACAACTAGGAGCAAGATAGCAGCTGTTTCTTCACAACTAGGAGCAAGATAGCAGCTGTTTCTTCACAACTAGGAGCAAGATAGCAGCTGTTTCTTCACAACTAGGAGCAAGATAGCAGCTGTTTCTTCACAACTAGGAGCAAGATAGCAGCTGTTTCTTCACAACTAGGAGCAAGATATCAGCTGTTTCTTCACAACTAGGAGCAAGATATCAGCTGTTTCTTCACAACTAGGAGCAAGATATCAGCTGTTTCTTCACAACTAGGAGCAAGATATCAGCTGTTTCTTCACAACTAGGAGCAAGATATCAGCTGTTTCTTCACAACTAGGAGCAAGATATCAGCTGTCTTCACAACTAGGAGCAAGATAGCAGCTGTTTCTTCACAACTAGGAGCAAGATAGCAGCTGTTTCTTCACAACTAGGAGCAAGATAGCAGCTGTTTCTTCACAACTAGGAGCAAGATATCAGCTGTTTCTTCACAACTAGGAGCAAGATAGCAGCTGTTTCTTCACAACTAGGAGCAAGATAGCAGCTGTTTCTTCACAACTAGGAGCAAGATAGCAGCTGTTTCTTCACAACTAGGAGCAAGATAGCAGCTGTTTCTTCACAACTAGGAGCAAGATAGCGCATGGATCTTCTTCACAACTAGGAGCAAGATAGCAGCTGTTTCTTCACAACTAGAGCAAGATAGCAGCTGTTTCTTCACAACTAGGAGCAAGATAGCAGCTGTTTCTTCACAACTAGGAGCAAGATAGCAGCTGTTTCTTCACAACTAGGAGCAAGATAGCAGATGTTTCTTCACAACTAGGAGCAAGATAGCAGATGTTTCTTCACAACTAGGAGCAAGATAGCAGCTGTTTCTTCACAACTAGGAGCAAGATAGCAGCTGTTTCTTCACAACTAGGAGCAAGATAGCAGCTGTTTCTTCACAACTAGGAGCAAGATAGCAGCTGTTTCTTCACAACTAGGAGCAAGATAGCAGCTGTTTCTTCACAACTAGGAGCAAGATAGCAGCTGTTTCTTCACAACTAGGAGCAAGATAGCAGCTGTTTCTTCACAACTAGGAGCAAGATAGCAGCTGTTTCTTCACAACTAGGAGCAAGATAGCAGCTGTTTCTTCACAACTAGGAGCAAGATAGCAGCTGTTTCTTCACAACTAGGAGCAAGATAGCAGCTGTTTCTTCACAACTAGGAGCAAGATAGCAGCTGTTTCTTCACAACTAGGAGCAAGATAGCAGCTGTTTCTTCACAACTAGGAGCAAGATAGCAGCTGTTTCTTCACAACTAGGAGCAAGATAGCAGCTGTTTCTTCACAACTAGGAGCAAGATATCAGATGTTTCTTCACAACTAGGAGCAAGATATCAGCTGTTTCTTCACAACTAGGAGCAAGATATCAGCTGTTTCTTCACAACTAGGAGCAAGATATCAGCTGTGTCTTCACAACTAGGAGCAAGATAGCAGCTGTTTCTTCACAACTAGGAGCAAGATATCAGCTGTGTCTTCACAACTAGGAGCAAGATATCAGCTGTGTCTTCACAACTAGGAGCAAGATATCAGCTGTCTTCACAACTAGGAGCAAGATAGCAGCTGTTTCTTCACAACTAGGAGCAAGATATCAGCTGTGTCTTCACAACTAGGAGCAAGATATCAGCTGTTTCTTCACAACTAGGAGCAAGATAACAGATGTTTCTTCACAACTAGGAGCAAGATAGCAGCTGTTTCTTCACAACTAGGAGCAAGATAGCAGCTGTTTCTTCACAACTAGGAGCAAGATAGCAGCTGTTTCTTCACAATTAGGAGCAAGATATCAGCTGTCTTCACAATTAGGAGCAAGATATCAGCTGTTTCTTCACAACTAGGAGCAAGATATCAGCTGTTTCTTCACAACTAGGAGCAAGATATCAGCTGTTTCTTCACAACTAGGAGCAAGATATCAGCCGTTTCTTCACAACTAGGAGCAAGATAGCAGCTGTTTCTTCACAACTAGGAGCAAGATACAGCTGTCTTCACATGACAAGATACAGCTATTTCTTCACAACTAGGAGCAAGATATCAGCTGTTTCTTCACAACTAGGAGCAAGATATCAGCTGTTTCTTCACAACTAGGAGCAAGATATCAGCTGTTTCTTCACAACTAGGAGCAAGATATCAGCTGTTTCTTCACAACTAGGAGCAAGATAGCAGCTGTGTCTTCACAACTAGGAGCAAGATATCAGCTGCTGCTCCACCACGAGGATTAAGATAACAGTCACTTTCCTTGCTTTGTACTTAACATTTTAATACGATTATTATTACGGTTATTATTATTAGTTATTACGGTTATTATTATTAGTTATTACGGTTATTATTATTACGGTTATTATTAATTATGGTTATTATTAGTTATTACGGTTATTATTAGTTATTACGGTTATTATTAATTACGATTGTTATTACGATTGTTATTATTACGATTGTTATTACGATTGTTGCCTCTACTCGTATTTATACATTACGACGCCAGTTACAACGTGGTTACAATGGTTGTTTCCCACCAGGGTAAGCTGATCCATAGGGATGCCATTGACCATCTCTCCGTCAACAGCTGTCTTTAAGAAGTGCACACACACCACAATTCAAATGACCCTCCCCTTCCAAACTGCAACAGCCTCACCCTTCCTCCAGAGTGTAGATAATGTACCTGATCCCTCCAGGATTCAAGTCCGGCTAACTGGGGTTTCCGTGAATTTACTACATTGGTTGTTATATTCACACTCCAACAGTAAGTCGTATCGTAAAAAAAAATTCTCGCTTCTACTTTAAATATATGCTTGTGAGATGCTGAAGCCGTTACCTCTCTAAAACCTCCTTCACAACCTTCTTCCAACGCTGTAATGTTCCTTTACACTTCACGTCCACCCTACATTAATACATTTCTTGCACAACCTGGCTTCCCCTCCTTTTCGCATTTAGTAAAATTTGTCAGCAGCCTCTGGCTCCTGTATGACATTTTTCATCACGCTCTCTCCAGATTTCTCTACTCATTCTTTGTATTTTGTTTTTGTATATATTTTACACTCTTCATATATTCTCTTGTATTTCTCTTTAAAACTGATGTGTGTACATCACATCTCCAGCCTCCTCCTCACCCCAACATTTTATTGCCCACATCTCACATCCATACATAAGTACTATCACCATTACGTCTGATAACTTAAATACTATCACCATTACGTCTGATAACTTAAATACTATCACCATTACGTCTGATAACATAAATACTATCACCATTACGTCTGATAACTTAAATACTATCACCATTACGTCTGATAACATAAATACTATCACCATTACGTCTGATAACATAAATACTATCACCATTACGTCTGATAACATAAATACTATCACCATTACGTCTGATAACATAAATACTATCACCATTACGTCTGATAACATAAATACTATCACCATTACGTCTGATAACATAAATACTATCACCATTACGTTTGATAACATAAATACTATCACCATTACGTCTGATAACTTAAATACTATCACCATTATGCTCTGATACATCAACTCCCTTTTCACATCTGTTAAGACTTATTTCTTTTTACAGACTCTCCAGTCCACCAGCTGTCGCCTCCCGTGATCTGTTAGCAGAGTCAACCTAGTCTGTCACTCGCCCATCTGCCGACACATCTACTCGTAAATTGTTGAGTGTATTCAGTTGATATTTTGAGTCTGACGTTGTCTTCCACTGCATGGCCATCTTTTTCTCAGAGCTTTGCTCATTGTGAGTGTTCCGTAAATTTCTTCTGTTATCCTGACAAACACTTTAGCCTCTGCAACTCTTACACTGAGAATGGAAAGTGACCCCACACAGTTAAGCACAGTGACCCCACACAGTTAAGCACAGTGACCCCACACCGTGAAGCACAGTGACCCCACACCGTGAAGCACAGTGACCCCACACCGTGAAGCACAGTGACCCCACACCGTGAAGCACAGTGACCCCACACAAGCGATGAAGTAGTGAAGGCAGGAAGATGGAGGACAGAGGATGGATGGAAAGGTTGAATGAAGAGAGAGAGAGAGGAAAGCCTTATTGGTATTAATTCGTAAATTTCATTCAGTTTTTTATATAAAATTGGATAATTACAATATTACAAAGATCCTAATAATGACGTAATAATTAATATATATGTTTTATCTATAACAATCTAGAAGTAAGTGTAGGAGAGTGTTTGTGAGGTTTGTAGCAGGCTGGTTGGTCAACCCTCCCACACCCCCACACACAAACATTCTGATTGGTCAATTACTGGCTTAAATTGCTACTTAACAAGCGGTGATGGGGCGGGGGGGGGGTCACGGGAGGGGGGAGAAAGGTATTTTTAGGACTTATTATTGTTTTATTCTCTCTCTCTCTCCCCTTAATGGAATGAAACTGCGAGGCAGAAGATGCAACACAAACATATGAAAAAGTTTTTTTTGGTGGTATATGAAAATATGTATACATAAGAAGAAAAAAAGGCACAATACCGTGACTGGAACAATACACAAATAACCTATAGAAACTTGTTTGGGACTGCCCCCTTGTAAGTTGCACTCTGGGCAAGCACTGTTGACACCGACACTGAGACACTTCTCTCAGACTTACAAGTGGCTATGGTACAAATTTCTATCTAATTGCAGTAAGGGGAATCCCACACTGCCTACACAATACTGGAAGGGGGTTTACTTACTTGAATTAAAAAGGGTGGCTATGTGTCCTGGTCTTCCTTATATATAACCCCTCCTAACACCATGTGCAGTGGAGAAACTTTGTCTGCAAAAGATGGGGTAATTAGTGTCCTGCCTGCACCTCAGAGTTCCCTGGTTCCTAGGATGTCCCATGAGTAATATATGCAGTAACACTAGCTTCCAGACTGAACTTAAGAGACGACGCTGTTACATACCAACACAAAGTAGTCCGTCTGCTTAAGACCCACAGATAACTCACTAACGTTTCCCCCAGAAAACTGGCCAGATACTGAGAGAAAGAAAGCCTAGTCTTACTGTAATGGGTCTGGATGGAGGCAGATTTCCACGGTACTTCGGGATCTCCTCCAGGGCCCCAGGACAGATGTTGGGTCATGTGGGGGGTGGTGCTTGATCTCAGCACGTCTTGTTCTGTCGAAGTCTGGTCTGGTAAGAAGGAACTGGTGCTCTTACCCGCTTAGATTCAAGTGTAGAGCTGCCAGTTCTCGTTAGCTAACATAATCTAATGCTTGTCTATTCAGGCCTATAACTACCTGTAATAATATTGGTAGAATTACCGACAATTTGTTAAGTAAAAGGACACAAATGCAACTAATGTGACATTTTATTGTGGCAACGTTTCGCTCTCCAGGAGCTTTCTCAAGCCGTTACAAGCGTTACAAGGACACAGTGGGCTATTATATACTCTCAAAGTGAGGTGAAATACTAGTGGTGGTTGAGGTAGTAGTGATAAGTAGTAGTAGTAGAGGCTGAACACTTCGCCAACATCATACCCTCAAGCGTCACTTGGGTACGTTACGTAGACGACGTCCTCGTAATAACTCCCAAACGTTTTGATGTACGGAATCTTCAGGCTAGGCTCAACGCAGTTGAACCGGCGATCCAGTTTACACTAGAAGAAGAGTCCAATGACAAACTACCCTTTCTAGACGTCCTCATCCACAAAGTAGATAACAACCTAAAATTTCAAGTTTACCGGAAACCTACAAATAAAAATGATCTCACACACTTCTATTCCAGTCAAGATACTAAGACCAAAAGAGGCATCATCATCGGATTCTTCCTAAGAGCTTACCGAATTTGTAGTCCTGAGTTTCTTGACGAGGAATGTACATACATTCACCAAACCTTCACTGATTTACATTTTCCCTCCTTTTTCATCAAAGATTGCAAGAAAAGAGCTCTTCAGATCATTAATTCTCCACGCGTCAACACCACTCCAAACAAAGTTATAGTTCTTCCCAACAGCCAGGTTGCATCCAACATTTCTAAAGTATTTGCACAAGCTAACACTAGAGTCGCCATTGCTTCCAGTATTCTATTAAGAATCTAACCAGGACTAAATCCAAGCACCATGAACCAGTCAACGCAGGGGTCTACACTATACCCTGTGGAGGCTGCGACAGAATTATGTAGGAGAAACAGCAAGAAACCTCGAAACACGCATCAATGAACACATTAATGCATGCAGAAACGATAACCTGAACAACGCCTGCGTACAACACCGAAATTCCAACAATCATCTCATGAAATTCAAAGACGCCCGACTAGTAATCAAAGAAACTAATTTCCGTAGACTAAATGCCTTGAATCAGCACTTATCTCTGTTTCTAACACAATTAAACAAAACAAAGGCAGCTTCACCATCTCTGAAGTCTTAGCAAGAATCCTCCTGAAAACAGTTAACCATACCATCACATAGTCTCTCCTGCTAATTCAACACAAGCACATCGTAGATGTGGAACACTCCTACAGGCCTTCTATATTTCAACCTCCAGCATAAAATATTTGTCTAACCTATTGTTATACTACCCAAGTATTTGTTTTATCACCTTTTACTCATGTGCATATTGATTGTTCTACCTTATTGTATTACTACTACTACTACTACTACTACTTATCACTACTACCTCGACCACCACTAGTATTTCACCTCACTTTGAGAGTATATAATAGCCCACTGTGTCCTTGTAACGCTTGTAACGGCTTGAGAAAGCTCCTGGAGAGCGAAACGTTGCCACAATAAAATGTCACATTAGTTGCATTTGTGTCCTTTTACTATAACTACCTATATTAGGGTGCTAGAGCTACATTATTAATATCTAACGTTGCCTTAATAATCCTACTATTAGTTTCGAACTGTACAAACTTTCCTAGGTGTGCCTAGGTGGGTAAATCTATCAACTAAAATGTACATAATAGTTACCTTCATTGGCTCAAATGTGCGTATGTTTTGTTGGGTGTGTGGGTTTATAAACTCCGAGGGCCGATCCACGGTATGTTTAAGGCTCCTAACGGCTCACTTACCCTGTGGAACTTTTAGTGACTAAAAAGTTTCCACATAACCCACAAATAGGAGAAACTTACAACGACGACGGCCCAAGTAGGACCGAAACGTCGTCGTCGTACATATAATATATATATATATATATATATATATATATATATATATATATATATATATATATATATATATATATATATATAAAATATTAAACAAAATTATTCAAGATGTTTACAAGGTCATTCCATTGAGAAATGTCTACTATTTTCTGTAAATTGTAAAAAGAAAAACTACTTGCATGATACTTCCAGTTGTCTTGAGACGCTCCACAAGTTTTCCAACAAATCTGTGGCTTTGTTGTGTTTCTTGCGTTGGAATATCTCTGCCTCTGGTTGACTTTGGCCCCGGCTTCATGCCAGAAATATTGTCACTCACTATCTCTCTCTCTCTCTCTCTCATCTCTTACTCTCTCTCACTCTCCCCTTCACTCTCTCTCCTCTCACTCTCTCTCTCTCTCTCTTCCCTACTCTCTACTCTCTCTCCTTCTCACTCTCTTCTCTCTCTCTCTCTCTCTTCTCTCTCTCTCACTCTCTTATCTCTCTCACTCTCTCCCCTCTCTCTCTCTCACTCTCTCTCACTCTCTCTCTCTCTCTCTCCTCTCTCTCTCTCCTCACTCTCTCTCTCTCTCTCACTCTCTCTCTCTCTCTCCACTCTCTCTCCTCTACTCCTCTCTCTCTCTCTCCACTCTCTCTCTCTCTCCTCTCCTCTCTCTCACTCTCTCTCCTCTCTCTCTCTCTCTCCCCTCTCTCTCTCTCTCTCTCTCTCTCTCTCTCTCTCTCTCTCTCTCTCAGACGTCACGAGAACGATTTTTAGAATAAAAATCTCAAACATGATTTACTACATTCCGATTCTTCGCGGAGAAATAATTTGAGTTCAGAAATCAGAGGTAACCGAACAGGCAATCAAAAGCTTTTATGACATAATTTGACGTTTCTGGGGCATATGAAGGCGTTTTCTTGACGTATTTGAAATTTTAACATTATGCGTATCAATTTAAATTGATGCTATTTTGTGTGGACACAAATATATTTTTTTTATCAAACGCTAAAGTGCATTTTAAGAAGGAAATTGGACCAAATCTTGATGCTTTATATGAAGAGATACACCCTTCATATTTAGCATTTTTTTCACGTTCTCGGAAGGATTTTCCAGAAATTTTCGAAATTTCCATTTTACCACCTCTGACGCTGTAGATAGCCAACGCAAGCAAAGTAACCTAGCAACCATTGCAACAAGAGACTTAACAACGCATTCAGCAGTCTCTGGCAAGACTGCCAAAGGTTGAAACTTGCTGGCCATCCCCACCACAACAACATGGTTGAGAGTGATACATATTTTTTTTAACAAGCATCATTCCTTCCCTTTAGAACAAAATAGCTGAAGCGTTCACACCCTCAGCTGTTCCAGGACGCCTCTCAGAGTCGTGTATTATTCAACTTCTACAGGAGTGATGAAAATTGCGTAAAATATCGACAAGTTGATGAGTAAAGACAGGTGTGCGGTGGGCTTTATCAGTCAAATAAGAGGACAATGTATTGTATTCAACAGTAGTAGTGGCGAGGTAAGATGTAATGAGTCTATCAATCCTGGAGAAATAGTTTGAGGTGGTCAGTCCCTCATCCTCTTGAAGAGTTCAGTTCCATGGTCTGGAACGATCGTTCCAGACCATTGAGCTGAATTCTTCTCCATACTGGGGGACTGACCACCTCAAACTATTTCTCCAAGGTTGATGGACTGATTACATCATCTTTACCTCGCTACTACTGCTACGTTCTGTTCACCAATCCACTGGTGCAGCTGGTAGTGCTGCTGTTGTCATACAGAGTGATGGCTCTCTTAAAGAAATTGGAGCACGCATCAATAACTGGGCCTCTACCCTTCAGACAGAACTGTTTGCCATACTCCTTGCACTCAAATGCGTCCATGTATCTAAGGTTAACTCTCTAATTGTAACTGATTCTCTGTCATCCATAAATGCTCTCAACTCATCAAGTATAACTTGTAGCATGCTCGTGTCAGAAGCCAGGCACAGGTATGGTAGGATTCTGGATAGTAGAGTCAGAGTGCACATGCTGTGGATTCCATCTCACATTGGTCTTCAGATGCATGATAGAACTGATAAATTGGCTAAGTTTTATGCTTTCAAAGAGGGGATAGATTACAATCTTGGCTTGTCAGTTAGCAGTTTGAGAACAATAATACGAAAAGAACTTCAACTGAATTTTATTGACTTAAGACTCAGGGAGTTTGACACCAGTCAGTCCATCTATCATCATTCTATCATGCAGGAGGAGCCACATGTCTATGGTGCATCCAACAAAATAAGCAGACTCTTTGGGTGTCACTACCGCCCGCCTCCGGCTGGGTTACAAGTATCTTTGGCAGGTTAAATCACCACCACCAGATGTAGACCAAACAAAATGTAAACTTTGCCAGTTGGATTATTGTCACACCCTGCGTCATTATGTACTGGAGTGCGATAAAATTAATGAATTCAGAGACAACTCACTCAGAAATATTCAAGATATGTCAAAGTATTTTATCCACAGTGGTATATTACAGACCATTCTGGAAAAATACCCTGACTTTGCTCCCTGTAAATAAAGCATTGACACGTGTGTGTGTGTGTGTGTGTGTGTGTGTATGTACATGTGTGTATGTGTATGTGTGTATGTATATACATGTATGCGTGTGTATGTGTATATGTATATATGTGTGTGTGTGACCCAACAATTAAAATTTGCACCAATAACTCATTACAGTTGTGGCTGGGTGTAGACTAATAGATTGCTCATTGCTTTATAATTTGTTCATGAGTGCAACCATGTACAGACGTAAGTAAATTTACCTACATGATTCATTACCTTGTAACTAGTGAATTAATTACCATTGTACCTTGTTCAGCTATCAAAACTTTGGGGCCCAGTCTCTGGACCCTATATATACCTCTGTAATCTGCAAATACCTTTGTAACTTGTCATGATTGTGACCATCTGAGTTCATTACCTTTGTAACTTGCTCAGCCATCAAACTTTGAGGTCCAGTCCCTGGACCCATTATGTACCTCTGTAATCTTTTGACTACCGCCCACAGGATGGGTATGGGGTGCATAATAAAGATATCAAACTAAAAAAACTACTGCTACTGTTGCCTACAATACATTCTTCTCTGTATTTGACTGATGAAGCCTTCCGAGTAAGTGAAACGTTTCAGTCTTAAAGATACCCAACTGTTCCACATGTGTCACCATCTACAGGAGTGCCAGAACACCACCATAACCCAGCTTATTGATGACGTGAGGGTGTCCTCCACTCTAGTGACTCTAAACAGATGTAAACCTGAGGAAGTCATTTATAAGATGAACGAAGAAGTAAACTTGACAGTTCACTGGGAGAAGTGGAAACGTACCACTAACCCAGGTGAGGTGCAAGTTACCCCAGGTGACGTGCAAGTTACCCCAGGTGAGGTGCAAATTACCCCAGGTGAGGTGCAAATTACCACAGTTGGTTCTCAACTTCCATTGGTTTAGCACCTTCACGTGTTCTAATGAATTGCTTAATATAACAGTGGGCACAAAACTGGCCACAAAGATCCTTTCATGAATATTGATTTGTTAATATTATGTTAAATGTATTTTAACGTGTAAAGCCTTTTGCGAATATACATATTCTGTATATTAATATTGTTTGCTATGAGTATAGGTTGAGCACGTTGGCAGGGTCACTGGCCTGGAGGTGACATCAAAGAAGTTGTGGTATTAAATAGGGCAGGGTTTTCTGGTAACTAATAAGGGATCATTTGGAGAGTTTTCATGAAGTTTGGCTGCGAAAACAAAGGCTACAAAGAATTATAAGAACAGGTTGAATGGACTTGTAGTAACCAAAGATATATATTATATATATATATATATATATATATATATATATATATATATATATATATATATATATATATATATATATTTTTATATAAGTTTTTCGTTATCCATGGAGGCAAAGAAGGGAATGTACGAAAGTATAGTGGTACCAACACTCTTATATGGGTGTGAAGCATGGGTTGCAAATGCTGCAGTGAGGAGGCGGCTGGAGGCAGTGGAGATGTCCTGTCTAAGGGCAATGTGTGGTGTAAATATTATGCAGAAAATTCGGAATGTGGAAATTAGGAGGAGGTGTGGAGTTACTAAAAGTATTAGTCAGAGGGCTGAAGAGGGGTTGTTGAGGTGATTTGGTCATTTAGAGTGAATGGATCAAATTAAAATGACTTGGAGAGCGTATAAATCTGTAGGGGAAGGAAGGCGGGGTAGGGGTCGTCCTCAAAAAGGTTGGAGGGAGGGGGTAAAGGAGGTTTTGTGGGCAAGGGGCTTTAACTTTCAGCAAGCATGTGTGAGTGTGTTAGATAGGAGTGAATAGAGACGAATGGTTTTTGGGATCTGACGAGCTGTTGGAGTGTAAGCAGGGTAATATTTTGTGAAGGGATTCAGGGAAACCAGTTAATTAATTTAGTTGGACTTGAGTCCTGGAAATGGGAAGTACAATGCCTGCACTTTAAAGGAGGGGATTGAGATATTGGCGGTTTGGAGGGATTTTTGTTGGGTTCAGAATGATTTTTGCGAAATTATTGCATACACAAATTTTCAGGTTGCCTTATTCGGCAAGAAGAGCATTGCTATTTAAGCCAAAATCGCAAGTTTTACCTATTCAGCACGACATATCCATGCTTGAGGCTCACTGACGTGCCCGGGCTGGGAAAGAAACATGGCTTGTGAACCAGGCTGCCCAGCTTTTGAGGCATTTGTGGCTGAGTGGATAACAGCGCTGCCTGGGAACCCTGCCCGTCTCTCAGTAGCAGTATCGAACCCTGCTGATTGCTATTTCTCTCTCTCTCTCTCTCTCTCATATTATATATATATATATATATATATATATATATATATATATATATATATATATATATATATATATATATATATATATATATATATATATATATATATATATATATATATATATATATATATATATATATATATATATATTATATATATATATATTTTTTTTTTTCCAACAAGTCGGCCATCTCCCACCGAGGCAGGGTGACCCAAAAAGAAAGAAAATCCCCAAAAAGAAAATACTTTCATCATTCAACACTTTCACCTCACTCATACATAATCACTGTCTTTGTAGAGGCGCTCAGATACGACAGCTGAGAAAAAGTCTCTCCCAGCTGTCACTATCCCAGACCCCTCCTTTAAAGTGCAGGCATTGTACTTCCCATTTCCAGGACTCAATTCCAACTAAATCAATTAACTTGTTTCCCTGAATCCTTTCACAAAATGTTACCCTGCTCACACTCCAACAGATCATGTCCCAAAAACCATTCGTCTCTATTCACTCCTATCTAACATGCTCACACATGTTTGCTGTAAGTCCAAGCCCCTCGACCACAAAACCTCCTTTACCCCCTCCCTCCAACCTTTTCGAGGACGACCCCTACCCCGCCTTCCTTCCCCTACAGATTTATACGCTCTCCAAGTCATTCTAATTTGATCCATTCTCTCTAAATGACCAAACCACCTCAACAACCCCTCTTCAGCCCTCTGACTAATACTTTTAGTAACTCCACACCTCCTCCTAATTTCCACACTCCGAATTTTCTGCATAATATTTACACCACACATTGCCCTTAGACAGGACATCTCCACTGCCTCCAGCCGCCTCCTCACTGCAGCATTTGCAACCCATGCTTCACACCCATATAAGAGTGTTGGTACCACTATATATATTTATACGTATATATATTATATTTATATATATATATATACTATATATCAATTTATTATATATATTTATAATATATATCTCTATATTTATATATTTTATAATATTATATAATATAATATATATTATCTATATAATATATATATTATATATATATATTTATAATATATTACTATATGATGGACCAGGTGCTCCAGCTCTTCCAGTACCCTGTTTTATAGTGCCCTGATTATCAAAACATATTCCATGGATGGAGTAGGTGGGTTGGGTAGTTTTTGTTTGTGGGATTGGTTTTGGGTTTTAGGGGGACCTGCCTAGCGCTGACCAGTTGGCTTGCTGCAGTGTTCCTTATTTCTGTTGTGAGTGAGAAGGGTTGGATTTGAACGGGACTTGCACAATTGTTGGGGGGAGGGTTGTCGGTGTTTGTTCCTTGGATGGGGATGGGTTGGACAAATATTTTTGTTGGTGGGTTGGTTTTGACATGGACTGGCCAAGTATGGGCCAGTAGGCCTGTTGCAGTGTTCCTCCTTTCTTATGTTCTTAATGTTTCTACCCCGCCGGGAATCGAACCCGGGCCCTCCGTGTGTGAAGCGAGAGCTTTGCCAGCCAGGCCAGCAAGTCTCTTCAATAAAGGTAAGTAAATGTTATTTTAAATGTTTATTGTTTAATTATAAATTTATTACTTTATTGCTGTGTGTATGTAAAACTATAGTTAATCTTTAAAAAATGTATTTTTTGTGAATATTTTTGGGTGTCTGGAACGGACTAATTGTATTTACATTATTTCTTATGGGAAATATTGCTTCAACTTTAGCCCTAGCTCCTGGAACGGATTACGGCCGAAACTTGGGGTTCCATGTACTCACCTAATTGTGGTTGCAGGGGTCGAGACTCAGCTCCTGGCCCCATGTGCGTGTGTGTGTGTGTGTAATTTGTTCATGATTGTAACTATATATGATGTGATTATGATTCATTACCTTTGTAACTTGTCATGATTGTAACCAGCTCTACCTGGAGCTCATTACCTTTGTAACTTGTCATGATTGTACAGCTTAGTCATTACCTTTGTAACTTGTCTTGAGTGTGACCTACTGCTCTAGTTCATTGCAGATCTAGTTCATTACCACTGTAACTTGTTCAGCTATCAAAACTTTGGAGTCCAGTCAATGGACCAATTATGTACCTCTGTAATCTTTTGACTACCGCCCACAGGATGGGTATGGGGTGCATAATAAAGATATTAAACTAACACTGTACCCATGACCATAACACAAGAAACAGATCACATTTTGATGTACCCCGCATCCATAGCAACCTATGTAAAAATTCAATGCACATAAAGAGCCCCAGATTCTGGAACTCATTACAAGAAAATACAAAAATAACCTTGTCTGAGAATCATTTTAAGACTACTCAAAAACCACCTACTCACCCTTACCTAAATACTTGTACTCAAAAAATACTCATTGTTATTTCTCCTATAAGATAATTCCATTTTTATTATTATTATGTACAATAATATTACTTTCAAAAATGCTCAGTATTTTTTTCCTATAAGATAATCTCAATTTGTACTTTTATAACATTGTACGTAATATTACCACCTACTCACCATAAACTAAATATGCATTCTGTAAATTACTTTAAAAAAATACTCAATGTCATTTTCCCAAAAATAATTTCAGTTTTTACTAAACACTTGCTGCAATGTAGTCTCACCATATTATAATTTGCCAAATGAAATATCATCATATTGTAATCTGCCCAATGTTTAAGCAAATCAAATTCCCATCAATCTATCAAATATTATGTACATACATAGTCCATAAGTTTTTAAATTAAGCTGCTTGTTATGCCCTGGCATGTCAGTGGCTCTCCTTGCACTTCTATGTAAATCTCTATGTAAAATTGCGATGAAATAAAATTATTATTATTATTATTATTATTATTATTATTATATATATATACAGTGTACCCTTGGTTATCGGCTGTTCCTGTTATCGACCCACTAGGTTATAGGCTGATTTTTCGGCTCCCGGTTATTGGCCGTATGGAACACGTCCGTCCGCCGGCTGAGGCCGCTTGCGCTTCAGTTTGCCTGTGTCTCTCGGTACGTGAGGAAGCTTCTGCTCATTCATCCAAACATTTTGCTTGTTTTCCATTTTTTTTGTCAGTGCAACTGTGAAATAAGTAACCATGGCTCCCAAGAAAGTTCCTAGTAAAGTTCCTGTGGTAAAGGAATTGAGAAACACCATGGAATTTAAGAAAGAGGTGATTGAGAAATATGAGAGTGGTATGCGGGTGCTGGAACTTGCCAGGATGTTTGGGAAAAACAAATCAACTATTACATCCATCCTGGCAAACAAACAAATCAAGGACACTGATGTTGCCAAAGGAGTAGCTTTTGTAACAAAACAAAGGTCACCAATAATGGAAGAAATGGAAACGTTATTGTTATTGTGGATTAAGGAAAAAGAAATAGTGGGAGACAGTGTAGTGGACTGTTATTTGTGAGAAGGCAAGGCATTTGTATGAGGATCTTGTGAAGAAAACTCCTGGAGCAAGTGCTGCTGGTAGTGAATTTAGGGCCAGCAAAGGCTGGTTTGAGAGATTTAAGAAGTGTAGTGGCATACACAGTGTTGTAAGGCATGGTGAGGCTGCAAGTTCAGACAAACGTGCTGCTGAAAAGTTTGTATCTGAATTTCATGACTACATAAAGAATGAAAATCTGAAACTCCAACAAGTGTTTAATTGTGATGAAACAGGCCTGTTTTGGAAGAAAATGCCCAACAGGACCTACATCACGCAGGAGGAAAAGGCACTGCCAGACACAAGCCTATGAAAGACAGGCTAACTCTCTTGTTGTGTAGTAATGCTAGTGGGGATTTCAAAGTGAAGTCTTTACTCGTGTATCACTCTGAAAATCCCAGTGTTCAAGAAACACAATGTCCACAAGAAAAGATTGTGTGTGATGTGAAAAGCTAATCATAACTCATGGGTCACATGGCAAATTTTCAAAGATTGGGTTGATGATGTGTTTGGCCCAAGTGTGAAAAAATACCTTCAGGAAAACAATTTGGGACTCAAGTGCCTCCTGGTACTGGAAAATGCTCCTCCACATCCTCCAGACTTGGAAGACCAAATGTTTAGGGACTTCAAATTTATAAAAGTGAAATTCTTGCCTCCTAACACCACTCCTCTTCTCCAGCCCATGGACCAGCAGGTCATATCTAACTTAAAAAACTGAACAAAAAAGCAGTGTTTCAAAAGTGCTTTGAAGTGACCTCGGACACTCAATTGACCCTTAGAGATTTCTGGAAGAATCACTTCAATATCTACAATATGGGTGGCCTGGTGGCTAGAGCTCTCGCTTCACACACGGAGGGCCTGGGTTCGATTCCCGGCGGGTGGAAACATTTCGACATGTTCCCTTACACCTGTTGTCATGTTCACCTAACAGCAAATAGGTACCTGGGTTGTTAGTCAACTGGTGTGGGTCGCATCCTGGGGGACAAGATTAAAGACCCCAATGGAAATAAGACAGACAGTCCTCGATGACGCACTGACTTTCTTGGGTTATCATGGGTGGCTAACCCTCCAGGGTTAAAAATCCGAAGAAAATCCTAGCTTATCTTATCTAACTGCATAAGCCTTATAGGTAAGGCTTGGGAGTGACTTCAGGATTTTGAACTCTGCTTGGAGACCATTGTGGCCGGATTGTGTCCAACAGAGGGATTTTGAAGGGTTTGAGGCTGACCCTGACGACCCTGTGCCTGTTGTGGAAGGTATTGTGGCATTGGGCAAGTCCCTGGGGTTGGAGGTGAGTGGCGAGGATGTGGAAGAGTTGGTGCAGGGAAGAGCTAACCACTGAAGAGCTGCAAGAGCTGGATCTGGAACAGCATAAGACCAGAGTTGAGGAACTTGCTTCAGAAAAGGAGGAGGAAGAGGAAGTGATGGAGGTGCCTTCTTCAGTGATTAAGGAAATGTGTGGAATGTGGTATAGGTTACAAAGATTTGTTGAAAAATACCATCCTGACCAAGCTGAAACAAGCTATATCTGCAACATGTTTAGTGACAAAACCTTGTGCCACTTCAGGGGAAATGTTAGAGGCACCAGAAACAGACCACTCTGGACAGTTATTTTTCTAGACAGGGGTCCAGTGACTCAAACTTTTCCTAGTGGCATTAAAAGAAAAAGAAGGGAAGTAACCTCAGATAAGGACTTGTTACCTGAAGTCTTTATGGATTCCCCTTCCAAACACTAACTCCTCCCTATCTTCCAGAAGCCAGCATTATAAAAAATATATTTTTTTGTGAATATTTTTGTCTGGAACGGATTAATTGTATTTACATTAATTCTTATGTTGAATATTATTTCGGTTATAGGCCATTTCGGTTTTAGGCCGAGCTTCTGGAACGGATTACGGCCGATAACCGAGGGTCCACTGTATATATATGTTCTTTCTCACACACACACACACCGTGGATTTCTGGAAATCACTGAAAGAATAGGTGTTAAAACAAGCTCACAGCCCTGATAATAATACATCTTCATGGGTTGGGAAGAAAGCAGAAGCACTGTGTGCTTCTCTAGCAGAAATCTTTATCCACCTGAGATGCAACATTCCCCCAATGAAAAGCAGCGCCCCTGAGAGACACCACCATAAGTGTCCGGGGTCCAAGACTGTTCAACTGCCTCCAAGCATACATTAGGGGGATTACCAATAGACCCCTGGCTGTCTTCAAGAAGGCACTGGACAGGCACCTAAGTCAGTACCTGACCAACCGGGCTGTGGTTCGTACGTCAGTTTGCGTGCGGCCGGCAGTAACAGCCTGGTTGATCAGACCCTGATCCACCATGAGGCCTGTTCTCAGACCTGGCCGCAGGGGCGTTGACCCCGAAACCCTCTCCAGGTAAACTCTAGGTAACCACTTTCTATAAATTTCTCAGAAATTTTGACACTTTCACTCATCTTGTCTGTGGTTTACCTCAGCCTAAATAGTCACAAATATCTACATACATTCACTTCCTCCATACTCCTTCCATCCATTAATCTGTATTTATCTGTTCTGCTTATTCTCATCACTTGGCTCTTCTCTGTTTTCAATATCAACATCCTGCTTGTAAGGTAATCACTCCTATGTAAATTTAAATCTTTATTTACAGAACAAGTAGACCTTTCATAAGTCAGTGATGACACTCTTAATGAAATTTAGTGCGTAGATTTAATATCGATTCCACACACATTGTATTTTAACCATATGTATGTCGGTGAGTCTTATCAGACTACATTCCTGCCTAAGATCCTCCAAGCTGCGTCAGTTTATGGGTCACCCTTTTCTGAA
>WNWK01004331.1:0-35000 GCA_009830355.1 Cherax destructor | reverse complement strand
AGGCAAAGTTTACATTTTGTTTGGTCTACATCTGGTGGTGGTGATTTAACCTGCCAAAGATACTTGTAACCCAACCGGAGGCGGGCGGTAGTGACATCCAAGAGCCTGCTTATTTTATTGGATGCACCATAGACATGTGGCTCCTCCTGTATGATAGAATGATGATAGATGGACTGACTGATGTCAATCTCCCTGAGTCTTAAGTCAATAAAATTCAGTTGAAGTTCTTTTTGTATTATTGTTCTCAAACTGCTAACTGACAAACCTAGATTGTAATCTACCCCTTCTTTGAAAGCATAAAACAGTTTTATGAAGTACAGTTAGTTTGATATCGTTATTATGCACCCCATACCCATCCTGTGGGCGGTAGTCAAAAGATTACAGAGGTACATAATGGGTCCAGGGACTGGACCTCAAAGTTTGATAGCTGAGCAAGTTACAAAGGTAATGAACTCAGATGGATCTGGTCACAATCATGACAAGTTACAAAGGTATTTGCAGATTACAGAGGTATATAAAGGGTCCAGAGACTGGGCCCCAAAGTTTTGATAGCTGAACAAGGTACAAAGGTAATGAATTCACTAGTTACAAGGTAATGAATCATGTAAGTAAATTTACTTACGTCTATACATGGTTGCAATCATGAACAAATTATAAAGCAATGAGCAATCTATTAGTCTACATGAAGTACACTAATACACAACATTTTTTCTTCATTTTATTTGATTTTTACATTTCATTACAACAAATTTTTGATAATACAATAAAAAGTACCCATACGGGTCTTCAGTTCAACAATTTATATATACATTTTCCATGTTTTTCAGGAAACAGATTAAAAAGATACCAGTAGACCATCATTTAACACGACAGTTATGTTCCTGAAAACGACGTGTTAGATGAACTGAAGAACTTGTGGGAAAAATAGGGTTACGTTCCTGGGAGCCCCCAAAAAGCCAAACAACTTTTTTTTTTAGACCAACAGATTTTACAAAAATGAAAGTGAATATGTAATTGTAGTTTTTTATCGTGATGTATAATGTTGTTTTTACTGCTTAAGACATCAAATGTAACAGAAATAATAGTATTTCTTACTCTAAATTGTGGGTGCTGTTGTTTGTGGATGATTGTGAAGCGAGTGGAGAGTTATGCTGGGCTGAGGTGGATGGTAGAGGTTCTGGTACTGAAGTCGATGGTTGTACTGTCTAACTTTGAGTCATTCGGCAAGTCGGTCGAGTCATTCGGCAAGTCGGTCGAGTCATTCGGCAAGTCGGTCGAGTCATTCGGCAAGTCGGTCGAGTCATTCGGCAAGTCGGTCGAGTCATTCGGCAAGTCGGTCGAGTCATTCGGCAAGTCGGTCGAGTCATTCGCAAGTCGGTCGAGTCATTCGCAAGTCGGTCGAGTCATTCGCAAGTCGGTCGAGTCATTCGGCAAGTCGGTCGAGTCATTCGGCAAGTCGGTCGAGTCATTCGGCAAGTCGGTCGAGTCATTCGGCAAGTCGGTCGAGTCATTCGCAAGTCGGTCGAGTCATTCGGCAAGTCGGTCGAGTCATTCGCAAGTCGGTCGAGTCATTCGGCAAGTCGGTCGAGTCATTCGGCAAGTCGGTCGAGTCATTCGGCAAGTCGGTCGAGTCATTCGGCAAGTCGGTCGAGTCATTCGGCAAGTCGGTCGAGTCATTCGGCAAGTCGGTCGAGTCATTCGGCAAGTCGGTCGAGTCATTCGGCAAGTCGGTCGAGTCATTCGGCAAGTCGGTCGAGTCATTCGGCAAGTCGGTCGAGTCATTCGGCAAGTCGGTCGAGTCATTCGGCAAGTCGGTCGAGTCATTCGGCAAGTCGGTCGAGTCATTCGGCAAGTCGGTCGAGTCATTCGGCAAGTCGGTCGAGTCATTCGGCAAGTCGGTCGAGTCATTCGGCAAGTCGGTCGAGTCATTCGGTAAGTCAGTCAAGTCGAGTCATTCGGTAAGTCAGTCAAGTCGAGCATTCGAAGTCAGTCAAGTCGAGTCATTCGGTAAGTCAGTCAAGTCGAGTCATTCGGTAAGTCAGTCAAGTCGAGTCATTCGGTAAGTCAGTCAAGTCGAGTCATTCGGTAAGTCAGTCAAGTCGAGTCATTCGGTAAGTCAGTCAAGACATTCAGTCAATCAAGTGATTTGGTCAGTCATTCAGCAAGTCGGTCGAGTCAATCAGTCACACAAACTTATGTTTACATCTTTTTATGTGTACAAAGTACCGCTTCATTACGCCCACAGGTTATGTCTTGTCTAATATCTTTGCTTCAAACGTTCAACAAAGGTGCCAATTTGACGATGGCAGCGAGTTTTGTGTGTAGGCTAATTTGTCAATGCTGTAAACCTATTTTTGAAACTGAGAATTAGAGGATTTACTTTTATCAGATTGGACCATCACTATACAACACATCGTACTATTTACACTATAACACCGCACCATCTTTACTGTACAAAATGCCGCACCATCTTCATTGTACAAAACACCGCACCAGCTTCACTGTACATCACTCTGCACCATCTACACTATATAACACACCACACTATCTACACTATATACACACCACTATATACACACTACTACACTTACATATACTGACACTATACATCACACCTGCACTATATACATACACCGCACTAACACACTATCATACACACCACACTATACACACATATACACTACACACATACACTATATAACACACCACATTACACTATACATCACATCCACTATATACACACACTACATATACGCACTATATACACTATATAACACCACATGAATACATATTCACTATAACACACGCAATAGATGCACTATATAACACACTGCAATATGTATCTTCACTATATAACACACTGCAATACGTATCTTCACTATATAACATCACTGCATATGCTATCTCACTATATACACACTGACTAGCTTCACTATATAACACACGCACTATCTCACTATATTACACCACCGCTATTATACCACTATATATACACTGATACTATCACACTATATAACTCTGCTTACATACACTATATAACACCGCAATGTTTCACTATTAACACACACGCAGCTAGCTACACTATATAACACACCAGCACTAGTTACACTATAAACACACCGGACACTAGTCACTATATAACACACTAGTTACACTATATAACACAGCACTAGTTACACTATATTATACACACCACTATTACACTATTACCATGCTACACTATATACCCATATCACATATATTACACACCGACTAGCTACACTATATAACACATTTAGCTCACTTATATACCGCATAGTCACTATATAACACACCACTAGCTACACTATATAACACCGCACTATAACTATATACATCACACCACTAGCTACACTATAAACACACCACTATATACAACACTATATACACACCACACACTATATAACAATCTACTATACATCACACCACCCTATATACAACACTATACCATCACACCACCCTAATCAACACTATACATCACACCACCCTATATACACATACAACACACCACACTATATACAACCATACACACTATATAACTACACGCACTATACACTATATAACACCCACTAGATACACTATATAACACCCAATATCACATATAACACCCCCCTATATACACACTACTCACACACCCATATACACTATATAACACCACTATATACAACACTACACACCACCTATAACACATACTATACACTATATAACACCCACACCACTATATACACACTACACTATATAACACCGCATATCTACACTATAAACACACCACTATACACTATAAACACCACTAGTACTATATAACACCATAGTTACACTATATAACACACGCACTAGTTACACTATATAACACCACCTAATATACACATTACACTATATAACACCCAATACTACACTATATAACACCACTAATACACTATAAACACCGCATAGTACCACTATATAACACCGCATAGTCACTATATAACACACGCACTACTACACTATACATAAACACTGCACTATCACTATATAACACACTGCAATATATCTTCACTATATAACACACCTATATACGTTTTCACTATATAAACACGCACTAGTACTACTATATAACACACGCACTAGTACACTATATAACCACACTACATATACACCGATATACACTATATAACACACTGCACTAGATACACTATATAACACCGCACTAGTACATATAAACACCGCACTACTACACTATATAACACACGAAACTATCACTATATAACACCGCACTATTCATATATACACACCGTCACCTATCTCACTATATAACACACCACTACTACACTATATAACACGCATATACACTATATAACACCACCATATACAACTACTACACTATATAACACACGCACTAGCTACACTATATAACACCACTTACACTATATAACACACCGCACTACTACACTATATACACACCGCACTACTACACTATAAAACACACCGCACTATTACACTATATACACACCGACTAGTTACACTATATAACACACCAGACACTATTACACACTTAACTATATAACACGCACTAGCTACACTATATAACACCCACTAGTACACTATATAACACCGCACTAGTACACTATATAACACCGCACTAGTTACATATATAACACGCACTAGCTACACTATATAACACCGCACTAGCTACACTATATAACACCGCACTAGCTACACTATATAACACCGAACTAGCTACACTATATAACACCGCACTATACACTATATAACACGCACTACTACACTATATAACACCGCACTAGTACACTATATAACACACCACTAGTACACTATATAACACCGCACTAGTACACTATAAACACCGCACTACTACACTATATAACACCCCACTACTACACTATATAACACCACTATCTACACTATATAACACACGCACTAGCTACACTATATAACACCGCACTAGTACACTATATAACACACGCACTAGCTACACTATATAACACACGCACTAGCTACACTATATAACACCGCCTAGCTACACTATATAACACCGCACTAGCTACACTATATAACACCGCACTAGTACACTATATAACACCGCACTAGCTACACTATATAACACCGCACTAGCTACACTATATAACACCGCACTACTACACTATATAACACCGCACTAGCTACACTATATAACACACGCACTATTACACTATATACACCGCACCTATGTTACACTATATACACCGCACTAGCTACACTATATAACACCGCACTAGCTACATATATAACACCGCACTAGCTACACTATATAACACCCACTACTACATTATAACACCGCACTAGTACACTATATAACACCGCACTAGTCTACACTATATAACACGCACTAGTACACTATATAACACCGCACTATTACACTATATAACACCGCACTAGCTACACTATATAACACCGCACTAGTACACTATATAACACGCACTAGCTACACTATATAACACCGCACTAGTACACTATATAACACCGCACTAGCTACACTATATAACACCGCACTAGCTACACTATATAACACCGCACTATCTACACTATATAACACCGCACTAGCTACACTATATAACACCGCACTAGCTACACTATATAACACCGCACTATCTACACTATATAACACCGCACTAGCTACACTATATAACACACCGCACTAGCTACACTATATAACACACCGCACTAGCTACACTATATAACACCGCACTAGCTACACTATATAACACACCGCACTAGCTACACTATATAACACCGCACTAGCTACAATATATAACACCGCACTAGCTACACTATATAACACACCGCACTAGATACACTATATAACCCACTAGCTACAATATAACACGCACTAGCTACACTATATAACACACCGCACTAGATACACTATATAACACGCACTAGCTACACTATATAACACATATACTTTAACTACTACTACCGCACTAGCTACACTATATAACACCGCACTAGTTACACTATATAACACTGCACTAGCTACACTATATAACACCGCACTAGATACACTATATAACACACCGCACTAGCTACACTATATAACACCGCACTAGCTACACTATATAACACACCGCACTAGCTACACTATATAACACCGCACTAGTTATACTATATAACACCGCACTAGCTACACTATATAACACCGCACTAGCTACACTATATAACACCGCACTAGCTACACTATATAACACCGCACTATCTACACTATATAACACCGCACTATCTACACTATATAACACCGCACTATCTACACTATATAATACACCACACTATCTACACTATATAACACACCGCAATATCTTCACTATATAAGACACCGCAATATCTTCACTATATAAGACACCGCACTATCACTATATAACACTGTACCATCTATATTATACAACTCACCTCACTCATCTACATTATTCTTACTTGCCTATATTTTCATATTATTACTATTTGTTCAAAGTGTATAGCTAAATCTTTGTATCTGGCATTGTTTTCAATTACTCTTAGAGCATAAGCAACTTGCTTTGGCCAAAATATATTCACAGCTGAACCTTCGATAAGTTATTAGTTTCGTAAGTGAGGTCAGAAAAATGGAAGTCAAGATGCTTGGCGTTTCTCACCCTCAGCTGGAGGCCACCACACGATTGAGGGGATGTGATGTCTCAGCTATTGTTAAGAATACTCCCCGGGCATTCGGTAAATTATGTAAAGTAGTCTACGATGATTAGTTGCTTTACGAGCCTCCTGTACCCAAGGGCCATGGTCGCATTATATTGATTCCCAAACAGAGTCACTGTGTTGCTCTGTATGCCTGCCATGATGGGACCTTACTCTACTATGACAGTGGTCGCTATCAGAGCGTATTTGAAATTATAAAAGACTACTACAACATGCACCCCTGCTTCACAAGAAGTTTAATTATTCGCGACGTACAACAAAAGTGTAGAACCTGCGTGTATCACGCACTAGCATTTATGGACATAGTTGTCAGTTCCCATCTTAGTGACCCCGACGACATCGAGCGCTGGTTTTGCATAAGAATGCGATACTTCCCAGATGTTACGGCAGTCAACCTGGTCAAATCAATGCTGAACGAATTCGACAATGATATCAATACGTCCTGCGACAACCCTCAAGAGAGCGTAGTGCTGTCGGAGATTAAACGTCATCTGCTAGAAGTTGCAAAAAGCAAGACTCGTACGTCTGTTAAACGTCCACTGGAAAGTGAGACGCCCTCAGCCCAATCCCAAAAAATGAGGAGGATCTGAATCAACAACTACATAGCAGTCCATGAAAATGACTGTCCAAAGCGATGTGCTGAGTCCCTCTCCAAAAATTGAAGGGGACGATTTCAGTTATTATTTTTTTAAGTTAAGGAGGAGCCTATTAGAAGTTCCATTAAGTTTGCTTAAAATTAGAGAAAAATAAAGGTAACTGAGTGTTGGTATGACAACAGTGCATTATCGTTATTGGGAAACCGGTTATATTTATGTTGTAGTTGACTTCACATTAGCAAGTAAAAACTAGAGACGAATTATTTATAAGGAAATGAATGTAATTATATACTAAGAAAATATTTATTAATGTGGAAATGAACGTGTCAATAAGTTGTATGTTAAAAAAAAAAAAAACACAAATGGTAAAGGCTTTTACAAATTCCACCCATATATTTGTAAAACCATGATTCCTGTATAATAAAATGTGGATAAAATATGATAAATAGTGAAGAAAAATTTACTTATAGAATAACTTTTGAGAAAAAAAGGGTAATGGCTGAGAAACATCATAATTGGCTCTGCAACAATGTTTTATATATATATATATATATATATATATATATATATATATATATATATATATATATATATATATATAGTCTATGAAAAGCACCATACTCAAGAAGACCAAGAACCAAAACTTGCAGATTTTTTTTTTTTTTTTTTTTGGGGGGAGAATTGTGGATCTGTAATTGTAGAATATGGACAACAATGTCAAACAATGGGTAATAAATAATGTTCACATCATTATATGACTATTATATAATATCAGCATTATATAATATCAGTATATATCATTATTATAAGAGTAAGAAAGAAAGTTTAATCAATATACAAATAGTTACATAGATTATCATACATAACATATGTGTAGAGAAACTAGGATAAGCCAAAAAAAGTCAGCGACTTATTTCCATTGGGGTCCTTTATATATAGTGAAGTATTGACATAATATTTATATAATATTGATATTATATCTATATTATTACATAGCATATCAATAATGTACAATACAAAATAATTATTATTTACAAAGGTGTTGAAAAGGAGTAATCAAGTCTATGCAGTGAGCTCCAGAGCCATAAGATGTGGCCTCAATTTTGATTTGGGAAGAGATCTATGTAGTTTGGATTTTTTTCAGTAACTGGAAGCATACAGACCGGGCCGCAGGGGCGTTGACCCCTGGAATTCTCTCCAGGTAAACTCCAGGTAATACAATGGTTCAGACTCTCGCCTGTACCAGCTGGATTAGATGCCATGTAGTGTATTTTGCAAAAACTCTTACACACAAAAAGAGAAAAACAATATGATAATATAGTTATAACCGACAAAAAAAACTGCATCCATGCGTAATTTTGATGCTATAGTATAAAATAAAAAAACTATAAAACCTGTTAAAATCATCGTACAAACAAAAGAATGATCTGATTGAATTAAGTCTACAGCGAACGACAAGCCCGACTGTCCAGTGAGATGCGCTCAGTCCCACCCCAAAAGTAGATTAAAGTTTCTCCACTGCAGCTCTTTCCACATTAGTCACCTCTGTTTTCACCTGCTGTATATGTGAAACACCTCTGTATTCACCTCTCCTATTTTATTATAATAATAATAATAATAATCTCTATTCATCTGCTGTATATGTGAAACACCTCTGTATTCACCTGCTGTATATGTGAAACACCTCTGTATTCACCTGCTGTATATGTGAAACACCTCTGTATTCACCTGCTGTATATGTGAAACACCTCTGTACTCACCTGCTGTATATGTGAAACACCTCTGTATTCACCTGCTGTATATGTGAAACACCTCTGTATTCACCTGCTGTATATGTGAAACACCTCTGTATTCACCTGCTGTATATGTGAAACACCTCTGTATTCACCTGCTGTATATGTGAAACACCTCTCTATTCACCTGCTGTATATGTGAAACGTTAGAGTTGTGAACCGCAGTGTTTGGAAGAGGTGTTTAGGAGTGTGTGTAAAAGATTTAATGAACACTGGAGATGAGGAAGCTAAAGACAATGCATGGGCAGATGAATATATGAAGGATTAGGCGAGTCATCAAATAAATGACGGGAAATAACGTATTTGGTGTTTTGAACACTGTATAGATTTATAGTTTACCAGTGGATGTAAAAAGAGTAATGTATCATGATTATTGTGGTGTAGCACTTTTTTGTATAGGTTTAAGACATTGTATTTTTTGATGTTGCAGTGATGAGGCAGTGGAGATGCACTCAGAGATTAGTGTGTGCGTAAGTATTATACAAAGACTAAGTAGTGTAGGAATTAGCTTGTTGGTATAATGGGAGCAATTCAGGAGAGAGAAGATAGGCTGCTGAGAGGGTTTAGACACGAGGCAAAATAGCTCGTTCAAGAAGTGTATAAATCTTTGGTTAAGTTATGAAAGAGGCTTTTGAGAGGTAAGGATATGAGCATCCTGCAGGTATGTGTTGAGTTGTGACACGTGGCTTCTGGGATGTAATGTGCAAGTGGAGTGTGAGCAAGGTAACTTCTCTGAAGGAATTCGGGAAATTGGTTATCTGAACTTGCGTTCGGGAGGTGATAACTATATTGGGGTTGCCGCGGTTTGATGGGCATTTGCGTTGTGATGTCTGTGCACTTCTGGAATGAGTTATGGTGAATGGGTCCTTCTTCGGGCCAACCTACCTTGTTGGAAGACAAATTTGTTACCTCTGAACTACGATTTCACATTCGAGCATAATGCTACGATATCCACTGACGGACGAGAATTTGTTGAAAATTTAGAGCTGACGTAAAATTTGACTGTATAATTCTCCACTTTATGTAATTATTTAGTGTGTAATTTTCGATAAGGACAGACAACACACACAAGAAAACAGATTTTATCCATAAATGTAAAATTGGTAAATTCAGACAGACTGGCCATGACTGGCCTCCAAATGCTGGATGCGGCCCATCTCTCTACACAAGTAGTAATTAACATGTTCACTCAACCCAAAAACTGGTTTTTAAGTGGGCAATGGAAAAGGGGGAGGGGGTACGAGAGATGAAGTGTGGGGGGCGAGAATAGAGAGAGAGAGAGAGAGAGAGACGAGACAAAGAGAATGGGAGACTTTTATAGGCCGGGGAAGGGAGAATGGAAAGTGATAGAAGACAGGATTGATAAAGCATAGGAAGAGGACATGAAAAAGTGACCATAGAGGAAATATATAATGAAAACTATAAGCGAATGTGTTTCCTACTTAACGGAATTAAATTTATTTATTTTTTCAAGAACTGACTGAGAATTTGTTGAGGCATTCATCTCTAATGAATGATGAAAAATAGAGTTGGACACTAAAATACTGAAGCCGGAAGAGGAGTGCAGCAGTTGAAGAAATCACCACAGGTGGAAGGAACCCATCAGTAGGACATGCGCAAGAGCTGTAGAAGATAGTGTCAAGATACCCAAGTGTTGCTGTGTCACACACTGTTGCTGTGTCACACTGTTGCTGTGTCACACTGTTGCTGTGTCACACACTGTTGCTGTGCCACATACTGTTGCTGTGTCACACACTGTTGCTGTGTCGCGCACTGTTGCTGTGTCACACACTGTTGCTGTGTCGCGCACTGTTGCTGTGTCACACACTGTTGCTGTGTCACACACTGTTGCTGTATCACACACTGTTGCTGTGTCACACACTGTTGCTGTATCACACACTGTTGCTGTGTCACACTGCTTGTTTCGTCTGACAGAATCATCATTCCACGCCGATACAGAAAATAATACAAGTACTGTATCTTTCGTCCATACTTGTGCGTTATGTGTGGGCAGGGAGATGAGAAGAGGGAGGGGAGAGAGAGGGGAAGAAGAGGGAGGGGAGAGAGAGGGGAAGAAGAGGGAGGGGAGAGAGAGGGGAAGAAGAGGGAGGGGAGAGAACAGGGAAGGGATAGGAAAAATGAAGGGAAGACAAGGGGCAGGGAAAAGAAATAGAGATAAGTTAAAAATAAAACTAGAGAGAGAAAGAGAGAGAGAGTGAGTGTGAGAGAGTACTCACCTAATTGTACTCACCTAATTGTGGTTGCAGGGGTCGAGATTCAGCTCCTGGCCCCGCCTCTTCGCTGCCCGCTACTGGGTCTCTGCTCTCCCTGCTCCATGAGCTTTTATCATACCTCGTCTTAAAACTGTGTATGGTTCCTGCCTCCACTATATCTTTCTCTAGACTATTCCACTTCCTGACTACTCTGTGGCTGAAGAAATGCTTCCTAACATCCCTTTGACTCATCTGAGTCTTCAGCTTCCAGTTGTGTCCCCTTGTTTCTGTGTTCCCTCTCTGGAACATCCTGTCCCTGTCTACCTTGTCGATTCCCCGCAGTATTTTGTATGTCGTTATCATGTCTCCTCTGACCCTTCTTTCCTCCAGTGTTGTTAGTCCTATTTCTCTCAGCCTTTCTTCATAGGACAGACCCCTGAGTTGTGGAACTAACCTTGCCGTGTGAGAGAGTGTGAGAGAGTGAGAGAGAGAGTGAGAAAACTGGATCACTACTACTTTCTTAAGGGTAATTCAGAGGGCAAAAACTTAGGATTTATGGCTCATGAATCGTTCAGTGTAATCCCTGTGGGATTACTGAGGTTATTTACGAGGATTAATCAAGTATATTAATCAGGAATGATAATGACCTTTTAAATAAATATTCTTCTTTTGTAAGAAAATTCAAAATACCGTGACTGGAACAATTCACAACTCACAGTACCATGACTGGAGCAATTAACAACTAACCAACAATACCATGAATGGAACAGTTCACAATTAACCCAGAGTACCATGACTGGAACAGTTCACAACTAACCCACAGTACCATGACGAACAGTTCACAACTAACCCACAGTACCATGACTGGAACAGTTCACAACTAACCCACAGTACCATGACTGGAACAGTTCACAACTAACCCACAGTACCATGACTGGAACAGTTCACAACTAACCCACAGTACCATGACTGGAACAGTTCACAACTAACCCACAGTACCATGACTGGAACAGTTCACAACTAACCCACAGTACCATGACTGGAACAGTTCACAACTAACCCACAGTACCATGACTGGAACAGTTCACAACTAACCCACAGTACCATGACGAACAGTTCACAACTAACCCACAGTACCATGCGACAGTTCCATACCCACAGTACCATGACTGAACAGTTCACAACTAACCCACAGTACCATGACTGGAACAGTTCACAACTAACCCACAGTACCATGACTGGAACAGTTCACAACTAACCCACAGTACCATGACTGGAACAGTTCACAACTAACCCACAGTACCATGACTGGAACAGTTCACAACTAACCCACAGTACCATGACTGGAACAGTTCACAACTAACCCACAGTACCATGACTGGAACAGTTCACAACTAACGCACAGTACCATGACTGGAACAGTTCACAACTAACGCACAGTACCATGACTGGAACAGTTCACAACTAACCCACAGTACCATGACTGGAACAGTTCACAATTAACCCACAGTACCATGACTGGAACAGTTCACAATTAACCCACAGTACCATGACTGGAACAGTTCACAACTAACGCACAGTACCATGACTGGAACAGTTCACAATTAACCCACAGTACCATGACTGGAACAGTTCACAACTAACCCACAGTACCATGACTGGAACAGTTCACAACTAACCCACAGTACCATGACTGGAACAGTTCACAACTAACCCACAGTACCATGACTGGAACAGTTCACAACTAACCCACAGTACCATGACTGGAACAGTTCACAACTAACCCACAGTACCATGACTGGAACAGTTCACAACTAACCCACAGTACCATGACTGGAACAGTTCACAACTAACCCACAGTACCATGACTGGAACAGTTCACAACTAACCCACAGTACCATGACTGGAACAGTTCACAACTAAACCACAGTACCATGACTGGAACAGTTCACAACTAACCCACAGTACCATGACTGGAACAGTTCACAACTAACCCACAGTACCATGACTGGAACAGTTCACAATTAACCCACAGTACCATGACTGGAACAGTTCACAACTAACCCACAGTACCATGACTGGAACAGTTCACAACTAACCCACAGTACCATGACTGGAACAGTTCACAACTAACCAACAATACCATGAATGGAACAGTTCACAACTAACCCACAATACCATGACTGGAACAGTTCACAACTAACCCACAGTACCATGACTGGAACAGTTCACAACTAACCCACAGTACCATGACTGGAACAGTTCACAACTAACCCACAGTACCATGACTGGAACAGTTCACAACTAACCCACAGTACCATGACTGGAACAGTTCACAACTAACCCACAGTACCATGACTGGAACAGTTCACAACTAACCCACAGTACCATGACTGGAACAGTTCACAACTAACCCACAGTACCATGACTGGAACAGTTCACAACCCACAGTACCATGACTGGAACAGTTCACAACTAACCCACAGTACCATGACTGGAACAGTTCACAACTAACCCACAGTACCATGACTGGAACAGTTCACAACTAACCCACAGTACCATGACTGGAACAGTTCACAACTAACCCACAGTACCATGACTGGAACAGTTCACAACTAACCCACAGTACCATGACTGGAACAGTTCACAACTAACCCACAGTACCATGACTGGAACAGTTCACAACTAACCCACAGTACCATGACTGGAACAGTTCACAACTAACCCACAGTACCATGACTGGAACAGTTCACAACTAACCCACAGTACCATGACTGGAACAGTTCACAACTAACCCACAGTACCATGACTGGAACAGTTCTCAACTAACCCACAGTACCATGACTGGAACAGTTCACAATTAACCCACAGTACCATGACTGGAACAGTTCACAACTAACCCACAGTACCATGACTGGAACAGTTCACAACTAACCCACAGTACCATGACTGGAACAGTTCACAACTAACCCACAGTACCATGACTGGAACAATTTACAACTAACCCGCAATACCATGATGTGTTCCATTCTTCTATAATTGTGCTAGCAAAAAAAAAAAAACTACATATGTTTGTGTTGCATATGTCCTGCCTCACAGTTTCAGTCCATTACTTTAGTTATGGACTCGTTCACCACCACCAGTAGTTCGTCTGAACATCAAAATCGTTCAATATTTGAAAGTTTTGAAAAAGATCTCGTAGACTCTTTCTCAGGAAATAGAGAGAGAGAGAAATTAAGTTCAAGTCTCTTCGTATGGTTTGTTTCTTGTACATCTTATTGTAAGCTGATCCTCTTCTTAGTGTTAATGCAAAAAAACTCAGTTTTGCCTTATTTCTACATTATCCCCTTTTATTATAACTGATTTTCACACAGCTTCGTTACTTATTATTTACGCTTTAAAAGTTAAAACAGTTATTACAATGACCCTAGCGGAAATAAGCCACTGAGTTTTGGGGGGGGGCTATCTTAGGTAATTTACACATATTATTGTGCATGATAATTTGTATAACTGTATTTACGTGTACCTGTACCTAAATACAATTAAGGTGCGAGTTTAACGTACCTTATCTGGTGCTATATACTCGATGTAGCCATGAAATCAACAGTAGCACTGTGTTGCCGTTGCTGCTATCAGATAGTCCCTGGTAATTTTGAGTTCGTTGTTAAGGCTAATCTAGGATCCCTTTCTTTTTCCTGTATCTGTTAGTTTGTTGGCATTTTGTACAATTTGAGATTGTAGAAAAGAGCAAAAATGGATGAGACAACAAAAAAAAAGATACTAACACAATAAATTCCATTTTCCTAACAAAATTTCCTGCGCCAGTAAAAATGTCAGTCTCACTCTGTACCATAAGAGGACCACAACGCTGGCTGCCTCTGTCATGCTAACGATGTCAGGAAGGTGTGTAAAGAAGATGAGGCCAGGGGAGAAGATAGGAGGGAGAGGAAGGAGAGGGAAGTGGATGAACAGAGAAGCGGGAGAAGAGAAGAAAAGCTATGGAAAAAGAGGAAGGGGGAAAGAATACAAGGAAACACATTTTAGTAGGTCCAGAATATTTGTCGACAATCTTGCGAATTTTGAGATCCGATTCTCAAGTCATTACAGAATCAGTAAGATGTGATTTTCGAGCAAACACTGACATAAACCACGGGACGGGTGGGGTTAGAACCCATGGCAAGCGAGTCTTAAAACTCCAGGCCAGTGTGTAAGCCACTGGGCAAGCGTGGGTTCTAACCCCAATCATACCGTGTTTTGTTTCCAGTCGCGTTATTATGATTTCGTGAGTCAAATACTGACATGTCTGGTGTAATATTAAAAAAATACACACACACACCACCATATACACCTTTCCGAACACCAAATCCGTATTTTATCAGCCATAAAATTGTCTCGTTATAATTATCGTGTGCAGTACTGATAAATAGAGGATTAAGGCACACTACAACAGTTTGGTGTCTTTGTCGAAACATTTCGCCTACTCTGCAGGCTTCTTCAGTTGAATACAGAGGTAATAGAGGGGATTACATTGTAGCACCACAACCACTAGACCAACCTGTAGGGGCGCGGCTCTTTTGTATATTATTTAGGCATATGAGTCAAGGATAGGAAAATGGAAGGCTGCACATGGTAAGTTTTAGGGTTTTAGTAGTACCCAAAGGCCTCTGAATACAACCTCAAATCATGGCTAGCTGTTTTGTCTCTCATCGCGATGCCGGACAATGTATCGGAGCCGGCGAAGGTATGGTATTCTGGTAAAGAAACTACTACTAGTGGCTTCAGTTTCATAAAGTATGTCGTGGAGTGGCATGTAGCGAAATGTTTTGCCTGTGTCAACTGCTACCTGAAGCACCCGAGCAGTAATTATGCTGTGTAGGCAGATAAAACAAGAACAAACCATGGTACTGGTGGGGTTAGAACTTTCATTTGTGGTCACAGTGGTGGCCCTTGCTATGGTGTATAAATATACCTAGTTGGATGAATCTTATTGTAGCCAGCTGGCCCAGTGGCTTACGCACTGGCCTGAGAGTTTTAAGAATCACTCGCCATGGGTTCTAACCCCACCCGTACCCTGGTTTGTTTGCAATCATGTTACTACGATTTCGTGAGTCAAAACAAGAACGTGTATATCCACAGTTCTCACAATGGTCTGACATTTTTTTTGCAACAAGATCAACATGAATTAAGTACCCTTGTGTCTGCCTCATGAATGCAATGGCTATTACCCCCTTGGTCTTGCTTCTGTAACACGCACCACCATTTTAGTTCGTAGTCTCACCATCACAGCACCAGGCGAGATGTTGACTCTTCTTCCTTGTTTTCTCAACGCGGTGATATTTTTTTTCCAGTCGGATGATTATTTTCGATGTTTGATGCACTGTCCTGACACTGTCTCTTATCTTCATGATCAAACCATCAAGCTTTCTGCTACAGTGTAAGTCTCAAACAAGGTCAGCGCACTGTTTTCTTTAAATTAAGGCAGGAATACAATGACTGCACAGTCACTAAACTTTATTTGAAGCTCAGGTTAAGGTCGAATTAAGTTTGCCAGGACGGGTCCTGGCCCGGGTCTTCTCCATGTGGTGACCCTGCAGGCAGTGACTCCCGAAGAAGAGTCGGGGTTTGTACAAGCGATGTACCGTTTACAGCCCTATGGCAGGGGCACAGTAAGCATTTCTGTCTAGTGAAGTACCGTTTACAACCCTATGGCGGGGGCAGCCCCATGACAAGGACACGGTGTTTTGCCGTTCTTAGCGCCCACAAGTGTACTACAGCTGGTCCATCCAATATTACATCCACGGCTGGAGGATCAAATACGGGCGTAACCGGATTCAGCAGACGACGAAATCCTATGCGATACACGAACGTAGACTGTCATGGTCCGTCAGACTTAGTGGATAGGCAGGATTTTCACTCTTAAAGAAATCCAGGTTCACAGCTCTTGCCTGCACAGAAGAAACAAGGGATAAACTGGAAGGATTTATCAGCTGTTTTTTGTTGTACATTAAGAAAGGTTGTTTTGGCAGACTAACCTTTGTTTACATAACACAGTAAGTCAAATGAAGCAGAGGGGGTGGTGACACCAGGAGAGTGACGGGGTGGTGACACCAGGAGAGTGACGGGGTGGTGACACCAGGAGAGTGACGGGGTGGTGACACCAGGAGAGTGACGGGTGGTGACACCAGGAGAGTGACGGGTGGTGACACCAGGAGAGTGACGGGGTGGTGACACCAGGAGAGTGACGGGGTGGTGACACCAGGAGAGTGACGGGGTGGTGACACCAGGAGAGTGACGGGGTGGTGACACCAGGAGAGTGACGGGGTGGTGACACCAGGAGAGTGACGGGGTGGTGACACCAGGAGAGTGACGGGGTGGTGACACCAGGAGAGTGACGGGGTGGTGACACCAGGAGAGTGACGGGTGGTGACACCAGGAAAATGTCAGGATGGATTATGAAGACCCACCACTGGAGCTTTTAGTCATCTGACCGAGGCCTTTTCCTGGCTTACCCCTCCACCCCTTTATAAATGATATTAGTCAGCAAACAAACAGCCTGGTTGACCAGGTGGTCAACAAAGCCTAGCTGGAGGGAAGACTGAGAGCGTAGAACCCTCGAAACCGGTCACTGGTACATCATGGGACAGATCTATCCACCTGACTGGTGGTGATGGTGGTAGTTGCAGTGGTGGTGATGGTGGTAGCAGTAGTGACGATTAGGGGGTGACATTCGTGATGACGGTGGTGGTGGTGATAGCAGGTGACAGGTATATCCACATGACTGGTGGTAGCAGGAGCGACCCCTGGACAAATAACAATAAACAACCACAACATCTCAACAAATACCACTGGACAAAACTATACCACTTGAGAAAGAGCACTATTTGTCCGTCTCCAAGATAGGATCTGTTTTCATTTCGGTGAGTGAGCGTTAGGATGGAAGGAGGAGGAAGGCTGGGAAGGAGAGATGGTAGGGAGGCTGGGAAGGAGAGAAGGTAGGGAGGCTGTGAAGGAGAGAAGGTAGGGAGGCTGTGAAGGAGAGAAGGTAGGAGGCTGTGAAGGAGAGAAGGTAGGAGGCTGTGAAGGAGAGAAGGTAGGAGGCTGTGAAGGAGAGAAGGTAGGAGGCTGTGAAGGAGAGAAGGTAGGAGGCTGTGAAGGAGAGAAGGTAGGGAGGCTGGAAAGGAGAGAAGGTAGGGAGGCTGGAAAGGAGATAAGGTAGGGAGGCTGTGAAGGAGAGAAGGTAGGAGGCTGTGAAGGAGAGAAGGTAGGGAGGCTGTGAAGGAAAGATGGTAGCGAGGAGGGAAGACTGGGAGGGTGTAAAGGAAGGAAGGAGCGAGACTGTGAAGGGAAGGGTGGACTTTTATTTAACACTGTTGTGTACACTCGCTGAAGAGAGAGTGTTCTCCGCAGAAGAGAAGAGAGAGTAGTGAACTGTGAGGCAATCTTGCGGTCGGGGTTATAAATGAATTATCATCTATAAGTCACCAGTGAAGCCAGGTCGTTGTCAGATTGTAAAATGTCTTTATTCATGTAAAGACAAATAGCGGAAAGAAAATATTGAGGTGGTGGTTGTCTTTGCTAAGGAAGATAAGCTTAAATAATGAAAAAAGAAGAGGTAAAGAGAGACGTTAAAATGGAAGAAGAATAGTAAGAATCATAAAATATACAGGGAAGAAAAGAAATTATAAGATATGAGTGGTGTGCTAAGATTTGTTGGGATTTTTAACCCGGGGGAGGGTTAGCCAGGATAACCCAAGAAAGTCAGTGCGTCATCGAGGACTGTCTGTCTTATTTCCATTGTGGTCCTGCAATTTTGTCCTCCAGGATGCCACCCACACCAGTCGACTAACACCTAGCTACCTACTTGCTTGCTAGGTGAACAGGGGCAGCAGGTGTAAGGAAACATGCCCAGCGTTTCCATCCATGCCGGGGATCGAACCATGGACACTCAGTGTGTAAGGCGAGTGCATTGCCAACCGAGCCATGGTACACAACTCGTATGGGAAGAAAATGTTGTAAAGACACAGAAAGAACATGGAAAACAAATAATATAGGATGAAGGACCAGGGTGGATAGGGCACATGATGCCTTATTTATGAAATCCTAAATAAAAAACTTATTTATCATTCCCAAAGGAGGAGTAAGATACCCTTCTCGTGTACAAGACAGAAAATCTTGAACGTTTCTCTGGCTGACAAACAGTAGATGCGAGCTTCACATCTGGGCATATTAGGTGAACTGGAAATGTGTACCGCCTCTCAAAATGCCCTATCAGCCGTCCTATCCTTCCCCGCAGCATCCAGCCATCTAGAAAAGCAAATTTTGCTAACCTACTTAGAAGGGATGCATGACCCCAGCGTCACTAATACAGTGGAACGATCTCAAACCTCAAACACAGAGACCAGCTGCAACACTCCAGCTGGGACAACCCCCATTGTGGAAAAAAGATATGGAAAATTGTTCAGGGCTGATACTCCCGGAGGAGATAGCTCGTCACTGGACATTTAATCTCAACAAATACCATATCTTCACCCCTCGAGGGAGGTTCCTTGACGTCGCTGAGAGGTTCTTGATCCATTCTGAATGAATCCTACCCTGGATTCATTCAGAATGGATCTCATCCCCCCTCCCCGCCCTTGCAGGCGCTGTATGACCCCTGGGGGGTTAACTCTCCACAATGAATGTAACAATAATTCGTTTCTGCAGTGGGCAAACGTTTCGACCCACAGACAATCTGTATCGCAGTGTTTCTTCATAAATTTTTTCCCTCCATAGCGGCAAGATGGATGCTGGTCAGTATGGGTTGAATAATCTAAGTTTTTAAAGTTCCATTGAGTGGCTTGTAGTAGACTGATTTAAGTACCAAGAAGTGGCATGTAGAATGATTTAAGTACCAAGAAGTGGCATGTAGAATGATTTTAGGTCGAGTTCCAAGGAGTGATATGTAAAACAGAACCAAATTAACAGAAGCATCAAGTTGAAAAAACGAGACACTTGTGCAGTGTTTGGGATTTCCAAATGTTGAAAAAAGTCTCATTCCTCAACTTGTCAATTTTTCTAGACCATTCACATCACAGTAGCGTCGAGGGGCGTGTCACAACGGTGTGCTCTACTGAAAGAAATATTCTCATCGCTCGCTTCTGAGTCCTGGTAGACTTCCTAGCCGTCCTCATCCGACCATAGTATACGTCCCTGGAACACTGGCGGTCTGTTAGTGGGACTTTCCCTGTATATCAGCTCTGGATGACTCCTGTATTCATTCTAGTGTTGGTCAAAAGGATGAGGGTGCTGACGAAACACACGCTGGACAAGGATGTAGGAACTTGGGCCATCGGCACTACTATGCACCTTTTGTCTTGTGGAAAAAGATATTTAAAGTTTCCTCAGACACTTTTAGAGATCAAAGGGAACGAGTAGGGTTTGAACCTATGGGAAGAGTCCTAAAACCCACAACCCGGGGATTCAAATCCCCACCTGTTCCGTGATTTGTTTGCAATAGTGTTACTACGATTTCGTGAGACTGCAACCTTCCTGTCCCAGCTTCTCAATGTGGCCATCCAGAGGAAAGATTCGTGTTGCTTGCTGGTATCCCGTTCGTGTTTTGGGAAGCCGGAGGAGATTTGTTTTAAAATGCTGATGTAATGCATACAGGTTTGTGCTACAGGTAATGAAGTTACAAAAGATAATGGTCTTCAGGGAGAAGACTGTTATTCTTAGCTAAGATCTTTTATTTTCTCCGAAGCTGGGATATATATATATATATATATATATTCTCACCATCAGCACACCATCATGACTATCACCATCAGCCAGGCCTAGAGGTCTCTCCCTGTGAGGCTTTGACGATGCAACAATCAATACACAACACTTTCAACAAGATAACCTTCTCTCCTGGACCAACATGCAAGACTCAACTCCGGTGAAAAAGAGTAATTTTTTTTTTTACCTTCTTAAGTCGACCTCCCTCTTTGTTTTGTCTTCGCCTCGTTGGTTTATCTCTTGTCTTCGTCTACACACACACACACACACACACACACACACACACACACACACACACACACACACACACACACACACACACACACACACACACACACACACACACACACACACACACACACACACACACACACACACACACACACACACACACACACACACACACACACACACACACACACACACACACACACACACACACACACACACACACACACACACACACACACACACACACACACACACACACACACACACACACACACACACACACACACACACACACACACACAGAGAGCGCGTTAGAGTGTAGTGGGACACAAGGCTCCGTGAATCTTAGTGTTTTTAGGTGGTACATTAGCTGCTAGAGAAGCCAGTGGTAGTGACAGGGTCAGTGAACAACCCTACAAGTGATAACCAAAGATATTAACTAAAAAAAATGCGAGAGAAAGCCTGAAATTACAAAAGAAAATTTGAAAGTGCCAAATCGTTTGAGGCCTAGCAGGCACTGTTGCCACACGGGTACAAATATATACGAAGTATAAAGCGAGTGACGAAAGTTAAAAGGTCAAGAGTTAGAGAGGTTGGTTAACAAGCAACATGTGGGGTAGTATACAGCGAGAGTGACCAAGTTAACAAGAAAACGAAGAAAAGAAAAACAAAAACAAAATATATAACCAGGAAGGTGGCAGGCAGTAGGCCTCCTCCAGGAAGTGGTGACGTCATAGGTTGGGTATCATTATAAATAAGTGTAACGTACCAAAAGTGAAGAGTAATTTACAAAGTGAAAATACTTGAGGAACGTGTGGTGTATGAGTATAAATGGATATACTTTATCATGGGTGAAGGATTTCGAAGAAAGTCTTAGAGGTCAATGCAGTACGACAACAAGGAGGCAGAAGCAGAACTTGTCCACCACCACTGCCAGCCGCAAGTACACTCGCCTAGTTTTGGTTGCATGTTGTGTCGGAAGTACTGGTCTCTGACACTGGTAGCTAGGGTCACTCACTCCTGCCAGCTATTACCTGAACTAGAGTAAAAACAACATTGATAAGGTGGAGATAGGATTGATGAATGTGTGGGAAACTAGTGAGGACATCAAACACACACACACACATACACACACACACACACACATAAAAATAATAAAAATTATAATCACAAGAGCAATAGACAAATAATAATAATAAAATAATAAAATAATTATTATTATAATAATAATAATAATAATAATAATAATAATAATAATAATAATAATAATAATAATAATAATAATAATAATAATAAAAGCACTAATAAAAACAATAATAGTACTACTACTAATAATTATAGTAATAGCACTAGCAGGAGCAGTAGCAGCAGAAGCTGAAGCAGCAGCAACAGAAGCAGATGCAGAAGCAGATGCAGAAGCAGCAGCAGCAGAAGCAGCAGCAGCAGCAGCAGCAGCAGCAGCAGCAGATTTGTCTGAAGCAGACAGACAGACAGACTTATCTGTCTCTCCTCCCTGTGACTTACTAAAAGACTTGTCTGAATCAGACAGACTTATCTGTCTGTCCCTCTCCCTGTGACTTCCTAAAAGACTTGTCTGAATCAGACAGACTTATCTGTCTGTTCCTCTCCTTGTGACTTACTAAAAGACTTGTCTGAATCAGACAGACAAACTTATCTGTCTGCCCTTCTCCCTTTGACTTACTAAAAGATTTATCTGAAGCAGACAGACAGACAGACTTATCTGTCTGTCCCTCTCCCTGTGACTTACTAAAAGACTTGTCTGAATCAGACAGACAGGCAGACTTATCTCTCTGCCCGTCTCTCTGTGGCTTACTAAAAGACTTGTCTGAATCAGACAGACAGAAAGACTTATCTGTCTGTTCCTCTCCCTGTAACTTATAAAAGACTTTTCTGAATCCGACAGACAAACTTATCTGTCTGCCCTTCTCCCTGTGACTTACTAAAAGACTTGTCTGAATCAGACAGATGGACAGACAGACAGACTTATCTGTCTCTCCCTCTAACTGTGACCTACTAAAAGACTTGTCTGTCTGTCATATCACTGTGACTCACAACAAGACTTTTCTCTCTGTCCCTCAGAAACTGTACTTATAATTATTATTATTAATATTATTATTGTCGTCATAATGCAAAGTAAGCACTAGTACCTAAACCCGCAAGGGTCATACAACTTTTTAACTCTAATATCAAAAACTGTTTAAATTTAAAAATGTTTAATATAGTTTTCCATGGAAATTAATTTTTTTGCAGCGGCAGCAGCAGCAGACACAGAAGCAGATGCAGAAGCAGATGTAGAAGCAACAGCAGCACAAGCAGCAGCAGCAGCAGCAGCAGCAGCAGCACAGCAGTAGTAGTAGTAGTAGTAGTAGTAGTAGCAGTAGTAGTAGCAAGAGCTCCAGAAGCAGCCAGAAGAGTTGGATATGTAACTGAAATAACAATACCTAGAGGTGGTCAGTCCCAGTGATGAAAACAAATCTAAGTGTGTCGGGTGTGGGGTCGGTGACTTAGAACAGACTTAGAATCAGACGGACAGACTTATCTGTCTCTCCTTCTCCCTGTGACTTACTAAAAGATTTGTCTGAAGCAGACAGACAGACAGACTTATCTGTCTCTCCTTCTCCCTGTGACTTACTAAAAGATTTGACTGAATCAGACAGACAAACTTATCTGTCTGCCCGTCTCCCTGTGACTTACTAAAAGACTTGTCTGAATCAGACAGACTTATCTCTCTGCCCGTCTCTCTGTGACTTTCTAAAAAACTTGTCTGAATCAGACAGACAGAAAGACTTATCTGTCTGTTCCTCTCCCTGTAACTTATAAAACACTTGTCTGAATCAGACAGACTTATCTGTCTGTTCCTCTCCCTGTAACTTATAAAACACTTGTCTGAATCAGACAGATTTATCTGGCTGTTCGTCTCTCTGTGACTTACTAAAAGACTTGTCTGAATCAGACAGACAAACTTATCTGTCTGCCCGTCTCCTTGTGACTTACTAAAAGACTTGTCTGAATCAGACAGATGGACAGACAGACAGACTTATCTGTCTCTCCCTCTAACTGTGACCTACTAAAAGACTTGTCTGTCTGTCATATCACTGTGACTCACAACAAGACTTTTCTCTCTGTCCCTCAGAAACTGTACTTATAATTATTATTATTAATATTATTATTGTCTTCATAATCAAAAATAAGCACTAGTACCTAAACCCGCAAGGGTCATACAGCTTTTTAACTTTAATATAAAAAACCGTTAAAATTTAAAAATATTTATAATTGTTTTCCATTGAAAATAAATGATTGCAACGGCAGCAGCAGCAGCAGAGCAGCAGCAACAGCAGCAACAGCAGCAACAGCAGCAGTACCAGCAGCAGTACCAGCAGCAGTAGCAGCAGTAGAAGAAGCAGAAGCAGCAGTAGAAGCAGAAGTAGCAGCAACACGCAGTCGCAACACGGCGGCGGCAGCGGAGCGCGAGGCGGCGGGGCGGCGGATGCGGCGGAGGCGGCGGAGGCGGCGGAGGCGGCGGAGCGGGAGCAGGAGTGCGGAGGCGAGCGGTTAGACGGCGGAGGCAACGACGGCAAAAGCAGAGAAGCAGCAGTAGCAGGAGGACCAGCAGCAGCTGGATAGATAGACGTGTTAGTATGCTTAAATAGAAATTAATGTTATACTAGTATACACGACAGTGTCCAGTGGTAGAGTCCGCCTCACCACTGGGTCCGGGGTTCGAGACCCGGACCACCAAAAAAAAAATAAATAAATAAATGAAGGCCAGTGTGAGGGCGACTCACCACTGGTGTCCGAGACCGACGACCAAAAAAAAAAATAATGAAGGCCAGTGGAGGGCGCGACTCTACCACTGGGGTCCGTGGTTCGAGACCCGGACGAACTAAAAAAAAAATGTAGGCCAGTGTGAGGGGCGCGACTCTCACCACTGGTGTCCGGGGTTCGATACCCGGACGACCAAAAAAAAAAAAATGTAGGCCAGTGTGAGGGCGACTCACCACTGGTGTCCGGGTTCGATAACCGGACGAAAAAAAAAAAAAAAAAATGTAGGCCAGTGTGAGGGGCGCGACTCTCACCACTGGTGTCCGGGTTTCGATACCCGGACGACCAAAAAAAAAAAAAAAAAAAAATGTAGGCCAGTGTGAGGGGCGCGACTCTCACCACTGGTGTCCGGGGTTCGATAACCGGACGAAAAAAAAAAAAAAAAAAAAAAAAATGTAGGCCAGTGTGAGGGGCACGACTCTCACCACTGGTGTCCGGGGTTCGAGACCCGGACGAACTATAAAAAAAAAAATTTTATCTTTGAAAATTAATGAAGATTAGGTAGATGCGTACTGTAGTGGTGGTTGATGTTTAATGTAAAGGTTGAAGATACATAGTGTAATGGAGATAGAAGTTCATTGTAGTGGCGGTAGATGTTTATTGTAGTGGGGATAAATTGATGAATAATAAAAATAATAAAAATTATAATCACAAGAGCAATAGACAAATAATAATAATAAAATAATAAAATAATTATTATTATAATAATAATAATAATAATAATAATAATAATAATAATAATAATAATAATAATAATAATAATAAAAGCACTAATAAAAACAATAATAGTACTACTACTAATAATTATAGTAATAGCACTAGCAGGAGCAGTAGCAGCAGAAGCTGAAGCAGCAGCAACAGAAGCAGATGCAGAAGCAGATGCAGAAGCAGCAGCAGAAGCAGAGCAGCAGCAGCAGCAGCAGCAGCAGCAGCAGCAGCAGCAGCAGATTTGTCTGAAGCAGACAGACAGACAGACTTATCTGTCTCTCCTCCCTGTGACTTACTAAAAGACTTGTCTGAATCAGACAGACTTATCTGTCTGTCCCTCTCCCTGTGACTTCCTAAAAGACTTGTCTGAATCAGACAGACTTATCTGTCTGTTCCTCTCCTTGTGACTTACTAAAAGACTTGTCTGAATCAGACAGACAAACTTATCTGTCTGCCCTTCTCCCTTTGACTTACTAAAAGATTTATCTGAAGCAGACAGACAGACAGACTTATCTGTCTGTCCCTCTCCCTGTGACTTACTAAAAGACTTGTCTGAATCAGACAGACAGGCAGACTTATCTCTCTGCCCGTCTCTCTGTGGCTTACTAAAAGACTTGTCTGAATCAGACAGACAGAAAGACTTATCTGTCTGTTCCTCTCCCTGTAACTTATAAAAGACTTTTCTGAATCCGACAGACAAACTTATCTGTCTGCCCTTCTCCCTGTGACTTACTAAAAGACTTGTCTGAATCAGACAGATGGACAGACAGACAGACTTATCTGTCTCTCCCTCTAACTGTGACCTACTAAAAGACTTGTCTGTCTGTCATATCACTGTGACTCACAACAAGACTTTTCTCTCTGTCCCTCAGAAACTGTATTTATAATTATTATTATTAATATTATTATTGTCGTCATAATGCAAAGTAAGCACTAGTACCTAAACCCGCAAGGGTCATACAACTTTTTAACTCTAATATCAAAAACTGTTTAAATTTAAAAATGTTTAATATAGTTTTCCATGGAAATTAATTTTTTTGCAGCGGCAGCAGCAGCAGACACAGAAGCAGATGCAGAAGCAGATGTAGAAGCAACAGCAGCACAAGCAGCAGCAGCAGCAGCAGCAGCAGCAGCAGCAGTAGTAGTAGTAGTAGTAGTAGTAGTAGCAGTAGTAGTAGCAAGAGCTCCAGAAGCAGCCAGAAGAGTTGGATATGTAACTGAAATAACAATACCTAGAGGTGGTCAGTCCCAGTGATGAAAACAAATCTAAGTGTGTCGGGTGTGGGGTCGGTGACTTAGAACAGACTTAGAATCAGACGGACAGACTTATCTGTCTCTCCTTCTCTTTGTGACTTACTAAAAGATTTGTCTGAAGCAGACAGACAGACAGACTTATCTGTCTCTCCTTCTCCCTGTGACTTACTAAAAGATTTGACTGAATCAGACAGACAAACTTATCTGTCTGCCCGTCTCCCTGTGACTTACTAAAAGACTTGTCTGAATCAGACAGACAGGCAGACTTATCTCCCTGCCCGTCTCTCTGTGACTTTCTAAAAAACTTGTCTGAATCAGACAGACAGAAAGACTTATCTGTCTGTTCCTCTCCCTGTAACTTATAAAACACTTGTCTGAATCAGACAGACTTATCTGTCTGTTCCTCTCCATGTAACTTATAAAACACTTGTCTGAATCAGACAGATTTATCTGGCTGTTCGTCTCTCTGTGACTTACTAAAAGACTTGTCTGAATCAGACAGACAAACTTATCTGTCTGCCCGTCTCCTTGTGACTTACTAAAAGACTTGTCTGAATCAGACAGATGGACAGACAGACAGACTTATCTGTCTCTCCCTCTAACTGTGACCTACTAAAAGACTTGTCTGTCTGTCATATCACTGTGACTCACAACAAGACTTTTCTCTCTGTCCCTCAGAAACTGTACTTATAATTATTATTATTAATATTATTATTGTCTTCATAATCAAAAATAAGCACTAGTACCTAAACCCGCAAGGGTCATACAGCTTTTTAACTTTAATATAAAAAACCGTTAAAATTTAAAAATATTTATAATTGTTTTCCATTGAAAATAAATGATTGCAACGGCAGCAGCAGCAGCAGCAGCAGCAGCAACAGCAGCAACAGCAGCAACAGCAGCAGTACCAGCAGAGTACGCAGTAAGAGTAGAAAAGCAGCAGCAGTAGCAGCAGAGTAGCAGCAGTACCACAGTAACTGCAACATCGGGCAATGGGAGGCGAGCGCGGGCGGCGCGAGCGGGCGCGGGCGGCGGAGCGGGAGGCAGCGAGCGGAGGACGCAGCGGGGGAGGCAAAGAAAAAGCAGAACAGAGAGGAACGCGCACGCGGTAGACCGACAAAAAAAAAAAAATAAATAATGAAGGCCAGTGAGGCGCCCACTGGTCTTCAGACCGCACAAAAAAAAAAATATAGAAAAAATATAATTAGTAATAATAAATAATAATAATAAATAATTTTATATATAATATAAATTTAAAAAAATACGTGGCAAAGCAGAAAAAAGAAAAGAGCGAGACAGACAGCACGAGCAGCCGAAGGCAGCGACATCCCTCTGACATTCTGACGACAGACTACTTCTTTTCCTGCCTACTTCTTCAACAGACAATATCTGTCTCTCCTATATATATTGAAACACATTATCTGCTGCCTCTGCTTACTAAGATTTCACGACAGAAGATTATCTCTCCTCTTGCTTCAAGACTGTCTGAATCGAAGAACATTGCGCCATATTCGACGAAGAACTCTGTCTCCTCTGACTTACAACTTGTGCTGGACACAAGACTTTCTCCTAACGACCTAAGCTTCTTATCACGCCACACAACTTCTCTCTGTCCAAACTTATATAATTTTATTTAATATTATTTGTCTAAGTAGCACTAGACTAAACCGGTCTACAACTCAATATAAAGTATAAATAATATAGTTCCATATATTTCACAGAGACAGAACAAACAAGGAAAACACAGCAGACACAAGAGTATATGGAATGTGCAATACAGCAGATGAAAACAAATAACGGGTGTGTCTGATGACAAACAGCGGTGGTGGACTTAAAGATGAACAGCGACAGACTTCTGTCTCCGGACTACTAAGATTGCTGAACAGACAACTTTCTGTCCCTCCCTAAAGATTGCTGAATCGACAGACAACATCTCTCGTCCCCTGCTCTAAACTTTTGAACAAACACACTTCTTCCTCCTGTACTTAAACTTGACAGACAAGAAGACTTCTTTGTCTCCATAAATTATCGTTCTGCTGTCTCTCTGTACAAAAACTTCTGTGCGTTCGTGTCTCTCACAAGATGAACAGACAACTTTCTCTCTGACTTCTGCTGTCTATAGAGATGACACCTTCTCTCCCTATACTTAATTTTGTTCATATCATGACACAACAGATTTCTCTAAAACGTAAATTTAATATATTTTCATAAAATAAGAAACAAGGCACAGCACAAAAACGTAAAAAAAATAAGCATGAAAAAAAGATAGCAACCAAGCAGCAACACAGCCAACGCGAGGCACAGAGAGAAGCGAGCAGCGGCAGCAGAGCGACCAGCGAAACGGCAAGCGAGGGGGGGGCCGGAGGCGCGGAGGCGGGGAGGCGCGGGGCAGCGGATCGAGGAGGCTTGGCGGGAGCACACACGCAGCAGGAACAAAGGAGGACCAGAGCGGAAATAACGTGTTAGATCAAATAAATAATAACAGTACCGCGTGATCCAGTGGGTGAAGTGGCGACACATCGGATAACGAGAAAAAAAAAGAGAGGCCATGTGCGGTCTACCGGCAAAAAAAAAAAAAAAAAGGAGGGGCCTAGGTCGATACCGAAAAAAAAAAAAAATTGGCCGTGTGGGCACCTCACCACTGGGCCGGGTCACCGGACGAAAAAAAAATTATTTTAAAATAAATTAGGTAGATACAGTGGTGATTTAATGTAAGTTGAACCAGTGAATGGAAAAATTATTATGGGTAGATGTTATTGTAGGAATTGATGATAATAAAAATAATTAAACAAGAGCAATGAAAATATAAAATAAAATTATTTAATAATAATAATAAATAAAATATAATAATAAAAAAATAATAATAAAATAATAATAAATATAATAAATAAAAAATAATAAAAATAATAAAATAAAAAATAAGAAAGTAAGACAAAAAATGAAACAAAAAAGAAAGACAGCAGAGAAGCAGAAACAGCACAGAGCAGATGAGAAAAAAACTAGCCACTCCCGACTCAAAGATGTCGACAGACAGATATTGTCTGCCGTGACTCTAAAGCTTTCAATCCAGTTATTGTCTGTCTCGAACAAATCTTTCTGACACAAACTTTCTTCCTTCCCTTTATTTAAATTTCTGACACAAAAAGACTTTGCTCTACTTTGTTTAAAATTTCAACAGAGACGAGCTATTTGCCTCTCTTGCTATAAAGTGCGAACAGCAGACAGAACATCTGTCTTCCTTCCCTTACTAAAAATTGAAGACAAACTTTTCTGCCTCTTACTTACTAAAAGACTTCAATCAGACAGAGAAACGACTTTCTGCCTCCTACTGTGACTACTAAAATTGTCTTCATGACACAAAAGCTTTTCTCTCCTCAGAAATTCTTAATTATTAATAATTCGCATAACAGTACAAAACAAACCTAAGGTATAAACTTTATCTATATAAAATTTTAAATTTAAAAAGTTAATAATTTTCCTAAATTATTCTAAAAATGAATGTAAATAATCACAGAACACAAAAAGCAGAGCAGAGAGAGAGAGAAGAGAGAGAGAGCGAGAACAGAGCTAAGCAGAAGAGTTGGATACGAAATAAAACTAGAGTGTAGCCAGTATGAAAAAACTAAATTCAGGGTGGGCTAAACAATTAAATAGAGATTTGTTCTCTTCTCTTGACTTAAAAGATTGTCGAACAGACAGACGACAGCTTTCTTCCTCTCTTGACTACAAATTGACTGAATCAGCAGCACTTTCTGTCTTCCCTCTCCTGTATACTAAAAATTGTCGAATCAGACACGATTATCCCCTCCCTATCTAAACTTATCTGAAGCAACTTATTTTCCTTCTTCTAAAACTTCAATCAGACGACTCTTCTTCTCTCTAACTTATAAACATGAATCACATTTTCTCTTCCTTCTTAACTTCTAAAGACGATTAGTTCCTTCTGTACTTTAAATTTTAAAGATGTTATCGGTGTCCCGGACTATAACTCTAACAACAATACTTGTCTGTCCTTCCTGTGACTACAAAGACTTTTTCGCACAACGTTATTTCTTATTAATTGTCTATAAAATACAGTCTACCTATCAACACTTTTCTCTAAAACGTTAAATTTTATATTATAATTGTTTCATAAAATACATGCTAACGAGCAAGCTAACTAAAAACAAAATAACATAATCCCAAAAAGTAAGACAGAGACAACAGAAAATAGCACAGACAAAGCACGCAGACAGCAGACAGCAGAGAGACGAGCAGAACGCAAGCAGAACGCAACGCGCGAATGAGAGGCGGCGGGCGGCGAGGGGGGAGCGGAGGCGGCGTGGCGGGGGAACGAGGCGGGGAGGGAAGGCAGGGGGGAGGCAGCGAGCGGAGAAGAGCGCTGAAGGAGATTAGAGCAGATAAGAGGTATCAGGAAGAAGTCACATGGGATCGGGTAGACCGAGAAAAATCAATAAATAAGAAGGCCAGGGGGACAACGTTACACGGTCAGGGGCGACAAAAAAAAAAAATTAAAAAAGAGAGGAGGAAGGCACTGACGTGCCGTGAGCGAGCAGAAAGGAAAGAGGGCAAAGAGGGCGTACGAGATAAAAAACAAATTAAACACAAAAAAATGGCGGTGGGCCCACAGAAGTCAAACAGGAGAAGGCAGGAGCACCAAGTCCAGGTGTAGGCCCAAAAAAAAAAAAAAAATGAGCAAAAGGACTCCCACTGGTGTCAGGGTCGAACCCACCACGAGAAAAAAAAAAAAACGAGCAGAGGAAAACATGAGCCAGAGAATCTGGCACGAACTAACAACAAGCAAAAAGAAAAGAACATTATGGGAAATCTACTGGCAGGTTATGTAGCAATGAAAAAAAAAAAATTATTAATGAGGAATGTAAGATAGGGTAAGTTATAGTGTGTATATTTTAAATAAAAAATTAAATGGAATAAAAATATAAATTATAAAAAATAAAAAATTAAAAATAATAAAATAAATATATATAATAAAATAATAATAAAATAATAAATATATATAAAAAATAATAAAAAAAAAAAATAATAAATATATATTATAGTAAACATTAGAAGTATAAAGTAATAAAGAAAGCAAAGCAGTGAAGAGAGCGAAGAGAGCAGAGAAAAGAGGTAGAGCAGATTTACAGAAGCAGAAGAAGCGAAGAGCACCAAGTACAAAGATTTAAAGGACAGAGACTACTATCTGTCCTCCTCCCTGTGACTTCCTAAAAGACTTCTGAATCACAATTCCTCTTCCTTCTAATATTAAAAAAACTGATCTCTACAACTATTCTACTATTCTTAGAACACAATATCTTATAGACTACACTTTGACAGAACTTATTACACAAGACGTCTGATACGCTCTGCAATACAGACGATTTATCTGTCTTCTACGACACTTTAAAAGCTTTCTATCTTACAAAAGACTTTCTGAATGCCCACAACTTCTTATCTCTCTTTCTAAAACTTTCGAAAAGACAATTTCTTCCTTACTCCTAAAGACTTTACTTAAAACTTGTCTGAATCAATCATAACTTTCTGCATTCTTTATTGAAACCAACTAAACTTTTTTTTTCCTTAATACTATAAAAGTTTTGAATCAAGGCAACATATTTCACCTCAATTTTATTAAAATTTATAATAGTAAAGAATAAATTTTATCTGCAATAATTAACAAAAGACGTGTAGAACAATAAAATAGCAGCATGCATGCAGCAACTGAAGCAGAAGATAAGAGAGTAGAGTAGTGTAGCAAGCCAGAAGAGCAAGAGTTGATAGAAGTAAACATTCGAGTGTCAGTCACTAAACAATAAGTGTTGGTGTGATAACAACTAAAGTGACAGCGTAAACTATCTGTCAGCTCGGTACTTACAAAAATTGTTACAGACAGACAGAACTACTGTCCTCTCTCCTGTGTACTATAATTTACGAACAGACAGAAATTCGTCTGCCTCTCCTGTGACTCTAAACTTAATGCAGAACAGACAGACTTATCTTGCCCTCTCCTGTGACTTAAGACTGTGCAGACAAAGCAGATCTTTCCTCCTACCAATTTCTGATCTGAAAAAACTTTTTATTGCTCCAAATTACTTATCTTCCCTGAACTTAAAAAATTGTCTGATCGCTTTTACTCTTCCTTCTTTAATAAACATGCTAAAGATTTCTCTGTCTCTCTGTGACTTACTAAAAGACTTGTCTGAATCAGACAGACAAACTTATCTGTCTGCCCGTCTCCTTGTGACTTACTAAAAGACTTGTCTGAATCAGACAGATGGACAGACAGACAGACTTATCTGTCTCTCCCTCTAACTGTGACCTACTAAAAGACTTGTCTGTCTGTCATATCACTGTGACTCACAACAAGACTTTTCTCTCTGTCCCTCAGAAACTGTACTTATAATTTTATTATTAATATTATTATTGTCTTCATAATCAAAAATAAGCACTAGTACCTAAACCCGCAAGGGTCATACAGCTTTTTAACTTTAATATAAAAAACCGTTAAAATTTAAAAATATTTATAATTGTTTTCCATTGAAAATAAATGATTGCAACGGCAGCAGCAGCAGCAGCAAGCAGCAGCAACAGCAGCAACAGCAGCAACAGCAGCAGTACCAGCAGCAGTAGCAGCAGTAGAAGAAGCAGAAGCAGCAGTAGCAGCAGAAGTAGCAGCAGTACCAGCAGCAGTAACTGCAACATCGGCGGCGGCAATGGCGGAGGCGGCGGAGGCGGCGGAGGCGGCGGCGGATGCGGAGGCGGAGGCGGCGTTGGCGACGGCGGAGGCAACGACGGCAAAAGCAGGAGAAGCAGCAGTAGCAGGAGGACCAGCAGCAGCTGGATAGATAGACGTGTTAGTATGCTTAAATAGAAATTTTAATGTTATACTAGTATACACGACAGTAGTCCAGTGGAAGAGTCGCGCTAGCACTGGAGTCAGACCGACGAACTAAAAAAAAAATTAAATAAATAAATGAAGGCCAGTGTGAGGGGCGCGACTCTCACCACTGGTGTCCGGGGTTCGAGACCCCGGACGACCAAAAAAAAAAAAATTAAATAAATAAATGAAGGCCAGTGTGAGGGGCGCGACTCTCACCACTGGTGTCCGGGGTTCGAGACCCGGACGAACTAAAAAAAAAAATGTAGGCCAGTGTGAGGGGCGCGACTCTCACCACTGGTGTCCGGGGTTCGAGACCCGGACGAACAAAAAATGTAGGCCAGTGTGAGGGGCGCGACTCTCACCACTGGTGTCCGGGTTCGATACCCGGACGACCAAAAAAAAAAAAAATGTAGGCCAGTGTGAGGGGCGCGACTCTCACCACTGGTGTCCGGGGTTCGATAACCGGACGACAAAAAAAAAAAAAAAAAAATGTAGGCCAGTGTGAGGGGCGCGACTCTCACCACTGGTGTCCGGGGTTCGATACCCGGACGACCAAAAAAAAAAAAAAAAAAAAAATGTAGGCCAGTGTGAGAGGCGCGACTCTCACCACTGGTGTCCGGGGTTCGATAACCGGACGACAAAAAAAAAAAAAAAAAAAAAAAATGTAGGCCAGTGTGAGGGGCACGACTCTCACCACTGGTGTCCGGGGTTCGAGACCCGGACGAACTATAAAAAAAATTTTATCTTTGAAAATTAATGAAGATTAGGTAGATGCGTACTGTAGTGGTGGTTGATGTTTAATGTAAAGGTTGAAGATACATAGTGTAATGGAGATAGAAGTTCATTGTAGTGGCGGTAGATGTTTATTGTAGTGGGGATAAATTGATGAATAATAAAAATAATAAAAATTATAATCACAAGAGCAATAGACAAATAATAATAATAAAATAATAAAATAATTATTATTATAATAATAATAATAATAATAATAATAATAATAATAATA